>JAQFYV010000104.1:0-14820 GCA_034695065.1 Choneiulus palmatus | reverse complement strand
TTTTTACTATTTTTGATATGTCTTAAAGGGGAAAACCATCCTAGATAAAAGTAGGCCTATTTTTCTTTCAAGAGTAAACAATAGGAAAATATCATTATCAAATTTTCACAACTATGCTATGCTTAGTTATTTAATAATAAATAAAAGAAAAAAAATAATGGCTGAAATACCATTGACATGTAAAAGAAGCCAAAGCAGCCACATTTTGCAGTGCACGTGCAAATCCGTAAAATCTAAATGTAACTTGCACTTGCAATGTACCATATTTTGGAACAAAATCACGTGAGTATATTCAAAACGTGTGGCACTGCACGTGCAAATTACATTTGGGATTCCTGGATTTGCACATGCACTGCAAAATGTGCCTTCTTTGGCTTCTTTTACACGTCAATGATATTTCTGCCATTATTTGTTTGCTCTTTCATTTATTATTAAATAACTAAGCATACCAGTAACTTGTAAAATTTTGGTTATGTTATTTTTTTAATGCCTACTATTGAAAAAAAAAATACTTTTATTATAAGGTGGTCTTCCCCTTTAACGTTTAGAAATAACATATAAGTGTACTGTTGTTCTTTAAGAGGGAGCTCGAGTACGGGCCATAATGGTAATTGCCATAGAGATTTTTAGCTATTTATATCATGATTAATTTTTAAACCGAAAGACATAATTTAAAAACTATTGGCACAAGGGTATTTCTGTTAGAAAAAATGCAATTAATAAAAGCACTGCATAAAAATAAAAACCAAAGAAATAATGAAATTTTAATCATTCTTCATCCGTCTTTTAAAAATTTGCTATAGATAGTCCATTTTTCGTAGGAGAAAAAGAATGACGGTATGTTTTAGCTCAACTGATGTAATACTGAAGCCTCTATGTCATAAATTGTTTATTTAGGAGTCCCATATTTATGCAGGATCAACAAAATAAATTAATGAAAAACAAAAGATTATTCACATCTTGTTTTAATGCAAAATTTTAATATAATACACATTTTCAAATAAATTAAAAATCATAACAAATAAATGTAAATGAACTATGAAATTCTTTTTTTTTAAAAATTTTATGAAATAAATTAAAAGTGAACAGCTTTTCCATGTAGTATCGTGCCAAAAATACATTCGTCTTAGCAATATCCATTTTATAGGCCTGGCACTATTGAATAAAGCTAAACATTTCTACATCCACAGCTTAAAAATTTTAAATCTTACTGAATAATTGTAAGTAAAACTACCCCTTGACTAACCTGGTCGTAACACAATGGGCCTAAGTGAATGTCACCAAAGTGCCACATTTCGTGGAGGTCAATCGTTATGCAAGGTTGCATTTCAAGGGGAATTTCTAAGAATTTTAATTAAATAATGAGTTCAACAGGATCTCAGCGAACTTAATTTTTTCATTTCGAAATAAAATCTGACAACACCTGGAAAAGTTTAGAAGCAAGAAATAGAATCTTTAAGGGGAAAACGGTTCAATTTTCTTGATTGAACCATTTTCGAACCATTTATTTTTAGAGCGTAAATAATGTTTATTAAAAATGAAAACACAAGCAATATCTTTGGTGTGTATGTATTATTTCACTTTCCCATATGTGTAACATTTTCATAGATGATTGAATCAATCTCGAAATCAACATAAAATACATTATCTGGTTGTTATTGCCTACAAGGTGATTTCTATGACTGTGAGTATAAAAATTAGACATTATAAGGGAAACCTACATTATATTAAACTGTCCTTATATTAACTTTTGCTAAACTGGTACATATTCACCAGTTCATAACATTAATAAAAATGCTATAACCTCCTAATATCTTTTACAGTGATTTTCCAATGTTTGCCTAGAAAGTATACATATTAATACATGTACCACTTGATATTAATTAGCCAATGGCTGAGGGTGGTTATCTCTATGAACCCCGACGACATGAAGATGGTACCAATCCAAAATTGGAACCTGAGAATATCCCTGAGATTATTGGTCATCGTGTTGGCAATCTTACATGGTGCTCATGTAATTACTGTACACCATTCATTAATAACATTGAGTGTTTGTGCTGCAAAGAGGTCCATCAGTTGTTGGAGAACATAGATGGTTCCTATTAAAGGACAATTCCTACCATATAGTTATTTTTAAAACACAGAAAAGGGTTAATAGTGACATACAAATTAAAATGTGTAAACTTTATTAGCATTAAAAAGCCATTACCTTTTGCAAAACTTTAACTTAGGCCTACTCTTTAACGAACAGCACCACTTTTCCTGTACGTTTTGGTATTTTGGAAAATAATCATGATTACTTAAGCAATAGGCTTGAGCGTGCAAACTTTAGCAAACATCTAGAAAATATGAATCCTTTACTACTAAACGAGCAATATTTGCATACCTATACTATTAAACGAGCAATATTTGTATATATATATATATATATTTAACAATATAAAAATAACAGCTATATAATGATAAGTTGGTTTAAAATTTCAATTATTATGACAATAATACCTTTTTTTCTCAGTTTTAAAAATAGCTTGCTATATGGTGGGATTTGTCCTTTAGATAATAAATTAAAGATGCATCTTTTAAGAACGTCTGGTAAATTGTCTATAGCAGTGGTTTCCAAACTTTTACCAATGCGATTCACATTTTAGAAAGGAAATCTACTGTGAACGTCTTCATCCTCTGAACATTATACTTTGACCCATTTCATCCTTGGTTCTTTGAATTTTTGAAAAAGGTTTGTTGTTGGCCTACTTTGTTATTGAGTTTTTTTTTGTTACCATATTTATGTCTAAATTTGAGGGATTTCTTATGATAAAATCAAATTGTATAACCTTTCATGACCGCTCAAAAAGGTGCTCGTTACCTATGCACTACCCATATAGTTGGCAAACCGCTGCTCAAATGAATTATCATGCAAAACAAGAGTTGTGTTAGTCTATTCCACCCTTACCTCTACAAAGGCTTAAAGCCCTCTGGTGTGCCTGTTTTGCATAGCTGAAGTCTCGTATCAATCCACCTATAATCTTATTAGCAAGATGAGACTTCCAACTTTCAAAATGCTTCACATGCTTGCACGTGCATATTCTCTAGAACCTTGATAACTTTGGCACGTGTAAGCCTCGTGCTCACGTAGCTCTAAAGCCTGCAGAAATTCTAAAGCATAAAAATCAGTAGATTAAAAAACAGTTTTAAAAGAATTAAAGAATTAAAAGGCTGTGGAAACTCAAAATTTGCTTAAATCAAAAAGCACAATAATGAAATGAGTTATTATTTGAAAATAATTGTTTGAATAATGACGTGAAACTACACACACAGCCCACAATCAGCCATAGCTGTAAAATATTTAAGTGCATGAGTTTTAAAATGACCATAAAGCACTTGGGTACTTACAGGTGTTGCAATTTTCTGATAGCCTTTCAGTAGCTTTTAGTAGAGTCTTGTTCATTATTACTGAATGTAATGCATCATAAGCCAAACCTCCATCAATGAGCCGTAATATTTGTTTTGAATCCTCATCAGTGTATTTTGGATGCTGACATTCATGAAATGTTATACCATCTTTCCATGAATATTTGTCTGTCAAAGTAATTAACAGTAGTTAAAGGATTACATATGTAGAATTCAGAAAAATTAGTGTATCCTATATCTAGAATTCAGAAAAATTAGTGTGTATCTTATAAGTTGTTACTTACTAACAATATGTTGCATAATAAATGCCACACGTTCAACCAGATTGGCAGGGGTAGCATTGCATTGTCTCACAGACCAATACATGTGATTTGCAATGCAGTCAAACCTCCAATGTTGGGCACCTCTTTAGGGTGGGCAACTCCTCAAGTTAAGCATTTTCCCAAGTCCCGGCAGCTCCCATTGCATTTACATTATGGAGTCCCTCTACAGCATGAGCAACTCTCTACTCTGTATATTGGGCATTTTTTCTAACCCCAACACATATCTTTTCATTATAAAACACCTGCAGTATTTTTTAAATGCAGCAAACATGACATGTACATGTAGGCTTATAAGAATTCTGGTTTTCAGCCTTTTAACTTGTTGTAGTCAAACTTATCCTGTATTATCTGACATCTATTGCTGGTAAAGTTGATGCATTTATAATAAACAAGAAGAAAAACTTTGCTCAAATGACGTTTAATTCATTCGTCAACAAAATTTAATTTTTTTTTCGTTATGTTTTTTTCTTGTAAATCTAAGCATACAGTTTCTGCATTTCTAATTTTTTCATTAAATTTTCATTTGAATTTTAACAAAAATTTTTGTTAATATTCTTTAACGTGGGCACTTCTGTATGTTGGGCACTTTCACCGGCACCAGCGGTGCCCATACTATGGAGGTTTGACTGTACTTCGTATCCAAGGGAAGATATCCTCACAACCTTTTCTTTGAGCAACTCTGCTAAGCTTTTTAACTACACCTTTGACAATGTGCCAGACATTATATTGGTGATTTATCTCTTATAAGTATGCATTATAATAATTTGAAGCGAGAATTAAAGGCATTGATTGTGGCATAAAACTACGATCTGTTGCCATCAGCTGTATTTTTAAACCATAGGTAGTCTTTAGATGGTTTAAAATTTGGCAACATCTCTCTGTTTCTGCAACAACTGAGTTCTTCACTTGGCCCACTTGTAGTAGTACATAATCAACAATGATGTCTGATTCCAAGTCTTGGACTGTATAGGTACAGTACTTTGCTGAAAATCCAGGGCTGTCATACCTTGCATCACTTGTTGGTAAATATTCAAGTTAATCTACCGACTTTGTGATATTCTGACAAAAACTCTACGTATATCGGCAAGTCTCAATGGAGACGAACGCTCCTTCAGGTTTTGCAATATTTGTTCATGATTGATTTTCCATGCATTGTTCACTGCTAAAATTATGAATTGCTCTTGAATCCGAAAATATGAAGGTCGACTAATACATCTAAGCCCAGTACACTGACAGATATCTTGCAAAGTTTTAAATGTTGAACCTAGAGAGTGTGGGTAGATAATATTTACTGAGTTTTTATAAAATCAAGTAATACTTTATAGAAAAAATAATTGTCAAAAATCAAAAAGAATAAGTTCAATTTATTTAAAATAAGTTTAAAAGAACTAAAATTACCATTCAATAATTTAAACTTTTTCTACCCCTTGCATTGCAGGAAAGATTTTTGCAATGGCAGAATGATGTATTAAAGGGAAATGACACCCTCAACAAGATTAACTTTAATATGATGGATGGTGTCATTTTCCTTTAACTACTAATCTTGTTTTTGAAATGAATTCCATTATGTTAGACCTATAGTAAAGCAAAATTAAGAATATATCTCGAACATAAAAGCCCGGGAGTCAACTGAGGGATAATGTACAAAACACAAGAAAAAACATATTTTCCTGTAAGGTATAGATACATTAATAAAAACTTGTCCTAAAATATAGCAACTATTTTATATTATTTATTCTATAAATTCTGGGAATAGTATTTGTTAATACTTATGAATACAAAATTGTAAACTGTAAACAAGTTTTTCTTTTGTCAAAAAGTATAAAAGGAATAAAATATATACCTGTTGTGAATATGGCACAACTTTGGAGAATGTCACCAGCATTGTATTGTTTGATCTTTGGTTGGGATTCCCATTTGACATCATGAAAGTTTTGGCAGTTTGTTGTAATAGTTACATTACTTCCTTGATATTTAAACTGTTTTTCTAGTACTGGTTGTTCACACTGCAAACACCGCTGCACCAGCTTATTTAGGCATGATTAAAATATTGTTGGTTGTGGTTTAATTGGGCAACACGTCGTACAGGTCAGATGTTCCCCCCACACAGGTTCTGGTCTAATTGATTAAGACCGGTGAGATTTTTTCTTTTGAGCTTAAACTTAATATATGATTTGAAATGAATGGTTTTCTTTAGCGAGCAAGTAAATCATAGCGACAACAATTGAAAGAGATGAGAAAACTATATTTATTAACCAAATCCCTAACCCAAACATGTGACACAAATAAAACCCTCGGACGAGAATTCCTCAATCCTTTTCCTAACTATAACTGGCAAACCTAACCTCAACCTAGCTAATCCCTATCTCAGTAAAATATTAAACATTTTGCAGCACAGTGAAATTGTTCCAGAGTTCTGGTGGTTTCCAAAAGTACCGTCGAGTGGCAAGATCAGGTGAGCGATACCGGTGCAGAAAATGCCTTAGCGGGCTTTTCTGTTGTTCAGTTCAGGCTCTGTTCTTCCCAGGTCCAAGCAAGTTCCATCAATTTCGATCAGGAGTTAAACCAATTCCCTCGCCTTAATTGTCTCTAGAGAAGCTAAATTTTCCCATAACAAAAGTTTGGATCTACTTATCTGACGTTTGTGGCAGAAGTTCCTCAGCGTCGCGTCTGTCGATGAAAAAGTTCGATTTTCCTCTCCACTGAGTTCAGATCGCCAACCTTACAATTCCTGAGATAAGTTCAGCACGTTCGTCCATCACCACATAAGCAAATCCTTCAGCAAATGTCCCAATAAATTCCGGCGAAATTTGACAGTTCAGGAATGGACATTCCCCTCTGTATATCACGGATTCCGGGCAGATTTTTTCTGGAAATTTCGTCCTCCGGCGATCATCAAAACTCGCAGGTCGAGCTGATTATTCCCATCAGTTCTAGCACTTCTGCACAATTTTTCCCATAAAGACTGGCATCCAAACTGCTTCGCAAGATCTTAGCGTCCTCAGCATTTGAGTTCTGGTTTTGGAATGATTGTAAGTTTTTTCTAAGTTCTTTTTGAAGACCTCTCGCAATCTGTTTTTTCAGCCTGTATTCCTCCGCGAATTTTTATGATATTTTTTATTATTGCTCGGAGAACAACTTCGCGATTTTATTTTGGAAATAAAGTTTTGTGCGGCACTTTGTCGGTCATTTTTTGCTCTACAATTAAGTTTTTTCTTGCCCTGAAATTACCCCTATCCTAGTGCCCTATTAACCAATAAAATTTTATATCTAAACTAGCTAACCCACCTGATTTCCTCCAGCTAGCAAAAGAGGTATTTTTGGCGAGCAGTAGGTCACCTAAACCGCTCAATTTGCCTCCTCAAAGGACCGCTACACTTTTGCCAAAAAAGGCTTCAGGCCAGGGAATTTTCCACGTTTTTGTTTTATATTAAATTAATTCGCCACCGATGTTTTTTAATATAAATTGGAAATCTTGTGGCTGCTTCAGCCCACAATATGATGCACTTGTTTTCATCTAATGGTGTCATGAGGTAATCATTTTCCGGTGTTGAAATCATCTCATCCATACAAGTACATGTGGTTTGTATAATGTCTTCCTGACTTGAGTCAGTTTGAGAACCTGCTGTATATGTTGGAAATAACCTGCAGTGGATTAAAGCTGATTGTTATTCAAGGGTGTGCTTTGCAATTGTAGCTGGCCAATCTTCATATACTTGGGGTCCAAAGTTATACTATTTTGTATTGATTCATAATGTGTCGGTCGGGCTTCATTAACATCTACTAATATAGCCATGCTGACTTGAACTGTGGTAGATGTGATCTGGGCAGATGATTCATTGTCAATCAGGTGAAAATTATTTTTAGCAAAGCAGGTGATTGTTGTTTGGGTTGAGACAGTACGTACTGCCTGTTATAAATCAGTTATAAGGATACATCAATTTGGTACATGGTTGGACATAAAATTGCATCAGTAAGGACAAGAGTTAGTGAGGTTTATTAAAGGGAAAGTAGTTTATCTTTAAAACAAAGAGAAAAAAAGTTATTAGGTGCATTGAAATTAACATTTTTAACTTAGTTAGCATTAAAAAGCTGTAATTTTTGAAATAAGCAATTTGGTCTTAACTGATGAGTGCCATATGCCTGCACATTTTGGTCTGTTCACTTAATTCCATTAGTTAAGCAGAGGTTTTCAAGTGCAAAATTGTGTAAATATCTATCAAATATGCACATAAAATTCTCATGCTCAAGTAATGGAATAAAGTGAAAACACCCAGAACATTTAGGAATATGGCCCATGTTATGCTAAGAGCAATTTCATGATTTACGAAATTTGTTGCTGTTTAAAATTTTAATGTTGTTATTCCCCTAATATCTTTTTCTCCTCTGTTGTTTAGGAATATATATCTATAGAGATTCTTTAATTTTAATATTAGCTGTTAGCAAATACAATTTACCTTTTGTTGTGAGTAATTATGATGATCACCAGGAGTTATTGATTCTTCCAAAGTAGTTTGCATATCAGATAGGTATACCTTAGTTTGTTTGTCCTCATATTTTTCATCAGGAGCCTGTATTAAATTATGAACTTTATCATGGAAAGGTACAAATACTGAAAAGAATGTCTCACTTTCTGTATTTAATTTTTTTAATTAACGAAAGTAGATATTACTATACTCTGTCCGACCCCAACTGGCTCGAAACATAAAGCCCTCTATAAAACAATTTTTTCCAATCAGTGCCATCAAATCTCGGGCCCAAAAACCTCTTTACTGCAGTGCATGTGTGTGTGCACCATCAACGTGGATAAATTCTTTGGTGCTGACCAAAATTTTGTGCAAAATGAAATTGAAAGCATGTGCTGTAATCTGTTGAAATATAACAGAAAAAACAAAAAAGAATACAAAATTGAACTGCAATTTCATGATAGACAGACTTACTTAGCCACAACTAAGTACATTATCAGCCAATATAAATTATAAAACGGTAGTATTATGCGGAAATTTGTTAAAACAGAGTTTATGTTAACAATATTATACTCTAGAATATTCCCGGATTGATACAAATTCAGTTGTGCATAAATGTCTTAACAGGGGGCTAAATGTTTCGAGCCAGTTAGTGTCTGATAGGGTATAGGTGTGTTATATATTAAAATTATACCAAATTTTACATAACATGTAAATGTTTGGAAGTACTTAGGCAAATAGCAAGATTAGGCCATGCAATTTATTATTACTACAATAATTTAATTACTCCCATGCAGCACACACTTTTTTAAAAATCATTTTTCAATTCAATTTATCTCAGTAATTACATTACAGACAGTCTGTGTTGGCAAAATACATAAAGTAGGTACAGCACTTTCCAAAAACTTTATGAATTTGATATAATTGCCAATTTTTTGGTATGCATCATCAGAAAAATGTCTGGAACATACATACATGTCTTCGCCACTTAGGTTTTGCCTTGTAAGTAATGTGACTGATTCCAACAGCATTCAACCATTTATAAAACATTGGCATTAATTTTGGAAACTGGTGAAAACTATGTGTTGTCCCTTTGCTTCTGTAATTCCCACACCTGGGCACAATGCAGGCAGGCATGATTTGGTAAAGTTAAAAAACACCATAAAAAGTTGTAAGACATTCATTACAAATCAGTACACAAAGTGTGATAATTCCCAAGATGGCAAAGGAAACCTATACTTACCACCAATACCACTAGATGGCATAATAATAACAGCTTCCTGGCAAAAGCATTTTCAACCAAATCGGGTTATATATTTACTAATTAATAAGTCCGTTTAAAATTTCAGTTTCTATGCCCCAAATATTTTTCCCCAGTTCATTTTAAAATTAACTTTCCATATGGAGAGACTAGCCCTTTTAGTTAATGTGTAGGTAAACAAGTTTAAGATTTACAATATAACACTTCAACAAACATTTTAACAACTCATAATTTCAGGAAAACATAATGTAAGTTTTCTTATTTAAACATTTTAATAGGATTAATTCAAGATGTTCAACACAATTGTTAAATTAAATAATCACAATACAACAAATAACAAATAATAACTGGCTTGACTCTAACCCAAAATTTGTATATAAGGTTCAGTCAGAACTGACAAACCTCAACCAACTGAGAGTCAAGAGACTTTCCTGAGTGGCTCCAACCCAAAATTGGCATTAAGGTTCAGTCAGTATTGACAAACCTAAACCATTTGAGAGTCAAGAGAACACTCCCTTGTTATGGAAAAATGGCTTGCTTATATACTGAAAAAGCAACCCTCTTTCCAAATGCCAAATATGGCAAAACCAATTCTGATTGGCTTAACACTTCCATTTTTAATGTATTTATTAATTATAAATTCTTGTAGTGTGCCATCCTAGTTTTCAAATGTAGGTTTTAATTTAGCATTCTATACAGGTTTGTTCCATTTTTACCACCTGTAAACAATATGGTAATTTTTGTTTAGATTTAGCATATGGGTCTGTCTATGGTAACTCATGTTACAATTTGACTGTTTCTGCCAGCTTATACAGCTATAATTTCCACACAAAAAGAGCACACAAGTAAAACAAATTTGGTGATATTTCTACAAGTTTAGTGAACTATTTTTAACACCTACTGGATTGTTGAAATCAAGTACTTTTTTAAAGCAAAAGAAAATAATTGTGCTGGTAACTCATGTTACAGGCGAAGAGACATTCTTTTATTTATATCACATGAAATGTAGAATCTCTCCTCAAAAAATGAATCCTTAAAGCTATCGCTGGCTAACGTTTTAGCAAACAGTCCAAGTGAGCATGTAAAAAAATTACTTACAAGAAAATATTAGACATTTTTTTTATTTCACCTTGGTAACTCATGTTACGGAAAGTCGGTAACTCATGTTACATTCCATTTAAAGACATAGCAAATATGTACAAAAACCTAGTGAAACACAAAAATGTAATAAAATGCACATAATGCTAATAGTATCTTATTCACTGAATTTAAACAGCCCCTGTAATTAACTACAGTTGGTGGAAGAATTTTTTTAATAAGTTTCTCCCTTGTGTAAAATATCTCGACACGATTTTCTGGCCACTTCCAATATTGCCCACACTTCTTCATGACTGATACTTTAAACTCCTCCTCCACAATGGATGTAACTTTGCCACGATACGTTTTACTGTCATACTCCATAATAAACCAATTTCCTACAGATACTTCAACTTCAGTGGCTGGAGCGTTGCGAGACAGTGGACTCGGTTCCTCCACTTGTACCCTTGTTAGTAAATGCCCACGTGTTTGGTTTTTGTTTGCACACTCAAGAAAATGAAATTTCTTAATGCCTACAATTGGAGCTGCAGTTTTAAAAATGTCATCCGTTTTGATTGCAAGATTTCGCTTGTCAATTTCTTGGCTTTTCACTTCAACTACTTTGACTGTTGACAGTTCTTGACCAGCAACTACAAATTCTGCTGCACTGATCACGCTAAACGTTTTAGACTTACCTCCCATTCACACCTGCCTCTTCACTGATCCACCTATTCCATCCACAGGACCCTTTCCGTGGGATGTAGCAAACTAATTCCAGCGAATGGTCAAGTTGTGCCTTTTTGAAGTGGACCAAGTGTTGCTGTTATGAATCTGTTCTTGAACTGAGAGCTTGGTCTGTCGGACCACACATCTACGTCGCACACTTCATCTGGAAGCTCTTCCAACAACTTCTTCATGTAACAAACAACAGTGTCCTTCGAGTGGTCTAAGTTGTCAGATGCTATAACTTGCGCATGTAATTTTCCAGTGTGCCATACAGCGGCTGTAAACAGACTTACTTGACTCTGATTCCAATGTGTACTTTGGATTTTGTCTGACTGCCCACTGGTTCCCTTTGAGCTCTATACATTTTAGATTGTTCACGTTTCACGTAGCAATGTTCTAAAAATGATGGAGTGGTTGCTACAATATAGTTAGCAAGCTCATGGACAGTTCCTTCTTCAGCTGATTTGATTGGTTGCCCTACGCCATTTTCTTTCCATACACTCCAGGTTACAGTGCAAGGCACTTCAAGACTTTCATCTTCCATCACCTTTTCATACATCACAGACACTCAACCAACAACTTCCCTTTGGTGATTCATAAAGTAAGGTTTTTGGATATGTTTGAGTATACAATTGAAAGTTGTTGGGAAAGATTTTGTGCAAAGCGTTAACTGCTGAGATGTAGTTCTCATGATAGCGGCATAAGCACACAAAGTGTGGCAATTTATTGCTGCACAGAACATACTTTAAACAAAGGGCTGCAAATTTACTTTTTCCTAGCTTAATTGTTTCATGCTCACTACTGAAAATGCCATGGGCTTCTTTTATGGTGTAAATTAAGTGGCGAGCTTTAACTTTTTGCTTTGTACCATTGCTGTCACGAATTGTAACCACATCTTTTCTTCCAGGAGCCTGTCTAATAATATCATCCCATTCATAGAAGTTTTTAACTTCATCAATGGTGTCAGCTTTAAGTGCCAACTGAGTTTTGGCTCTGGCTGGACTGTCATCTGCAGTTGTAACTGGTCCTATTTCATTAATGTACAGTTTACGTACAAGAGCTTGCTTGTGACGTGGAGACTGTGGTAGCCAACGCTTTACTCGAGCCACAGCTTTTCCGAATGAACTGTTGTTTTTGTACACCTGGGGTGTATCAGGAATCAGAGTAGCTAAGTCTTCTTCTTAAATTTGTTGCTTCTTACACATCCTGTATTTTGCTACTCTCTCCCTACATTTCTTCTTCTGTACTTTCTTAATTTTATTGAGTTCTTCCAAAGGTAATTTTTCTTGTCTTGCTTTAATTTTATCTCGACTCTTCTTGGCTATGGCATAATGCGCTCTCTGAAATTCTTAATACTTACCCTCATCCTTGAGTTTTTGACGTCGTCTTTTCATTTTTTAGCAGCTGTCAAAGCGATTTTCAATGCTTGATGGCCTAAAATTAAACAATACAGATAAACTATCTTCAAAACTAAAGAAATCTTATGCAGTAACTCATACTAGATGTGACATAACATGAGTTACTGGCGAATAGTAACTCATGTTACACAACTTGAGACCCCCTCCTTATGGCCAATTTTAGAAAACAACTTCAATAAAATTTTACGAGTATATTTAAACTTCATATAATCAAGTAGGAAAATACCACATATTAAAACTTAAGCCTTTTAGATGTTAAGAAAATAAAAAAATTGCAGGTTTTGGTAACTCATGTTACAGCACATGGTAAGCCTACTTTTTAGGCTTAATATCTTTATTTTAGGATGGCCCAATTAAAACGTTACTATGTGATCATAACTTCATATAATATACTTTATCAGCAAAATAATAACACACAGTAAACAATCAACAATGACAAACTCACCTGCTAAATCTTGAAAAGAACACCTAAACAATCTATAGTCTTCTACTTGGTTGTTCACGTGGCCACCGTAGAGAAAGTTTGGGTGGTGTACTAAAAAAATTGTCCTCCAGCATAATTTCAAGTTTGACAAATAAAAAAAAAATATTTTTTAATTTTTTGATTAAATTTATTTTTTTATATTTTGTCCCTGTTTTCGTGGACAGACCCATATGATTAAAATGTAAATATGTCTAATGTATAGATTAATTTACATAACCCACTGCACATTTATGTAAAGAGAACATATATAGTATTTGAAATACTACAATCCTTCCCCCCAGAATCACATCTTATTCCAGAGTTATAATTTAGCTGATGGATTTCTGGATGCGTTTCGCCTCCATATCTCCTTCTTCCTTTGACGACGGCGCAGGTTTCGGGCCAATTTTCTGGATGTACCAGATTGTGGTGGTACCGGTTGGGCCTGCAGTGTAAGAGAAGTCACGTCCACCTTTGGCTGGGGAGATGTCTGTGTAGATGCCTGAAACGTCTCGTAGAATGCAAAAGGGTTTGGATTCAATACTTGACTATGCTGAAGCCTCAGTATTGAACGGCGCACAACACGTTTCACTGGGTATCGTTGTGCCCAAGGAATGTTCTTGTAGTGTTCCATATCCGCCAATGTTTTTGTAGCGTTCCATATCTGCTAATGTTTTTGTAGCGTTCCATATCCGCCAATGTTTTTGTGTGAATATTGTTGATTTTTTCTCAATCCATGTGAAAGGGGGTAACTCTGCTGCAGTATGTCTATTAGCACGTTTGCTGTTTCGGATTTCTGGATTAACATGTGTTGATGTAATCCTCGAATGGAAGCCTTTCTCTGCAACCGTAAGATTCAACTTTCCTGCCATGAGTTGAAGGTGTACTTTAGGAGAGATTCTATGTGTTTTTCTCTGGATCTTCAGAACATGGAAGGTGGTACTGGACTTCTGCATCTTGCTTTTTTTTCTTTTAAAATGCCATTGAACAAAATACTACTAAACGACAGTATTCATGTCTATATATCCAATATTTTAGGTCAATAAAACAGGAATTTCTGCAAACTTTAAATGCAAAATTAATATTCAGTGAAATGTAGGACAAGTAAAAGGGATATTTTTTTGGAAACTAGTACAGTCAACAGCATGTCACAAAAGTCTCAGATTAAATGAAAATAATGGTAACTATGCAAATAAAATAATAAGCATATATAATAACCAAGAATTACAATGTATTTTTCTTAAAACAACTCAGCACACAATAAATCAAGAATAAGGCAACAATAATTGATACCCATACCGTTAAAATTACATATGAATGGTGTCCCAAATTACCAAATATACTCTGAAAAATATTGGGAAGGACAAATGGATACCCAGGAGCATAGCCAGCATCAGAACTATAATATCTTCTATTTAATTCTTTAAATTTCAATACTGGATCATCAAAACAGCCATTAAATTAGTCACAGGCAGTATTAACTTTAGAAGTTAAGCTTATTTTTACTAATATGCATTTCTTATCAATTTTAATTTTAATTTACAATTGTTGTACCATAGTTCCTAAGTTTAACACCCTTGTAAAAATTGGAAATAAATCTTTATTTACCCGAACTTCACCAGGTAGACAAGTGCTTAGGGCCTCTATGACAACAGTGGCCATCTGAGCACATGAGTGA
>JAQFYV010000103.1:0-14832 GCA_034695065.1 Choneiulus palmatus | reverse complement strand
TCACCATAGAGATTTTTAGCCATTCAAATCTAGATTAATTTTCAAACCAAAAGACATAAAAATGCATAAAAAATACTGCAATATATAAAATTTTTAAAGCCAGGCCCAAACGTTAATTTTTTTAACAATATTACAATTAATAAAATAAAAAATAAAAACGAAAAAGACAGAAATTAAACATTTTCCATCCATCTTTAAAAATTTGTTATAAATCGTATGTATTTTGTAGAACAAAAAGAACGACGGTATGTTTTAGCTGATAAAATTCTCTACATTTTAGCATTTTTTATATATTTTCATAAGTTTTGCCTGATGAAATCTAGCACCACCATTTTATTAAAATGTAATAATTCTTTTCCGTAATATTTGAACCAATATTGGCACTCACGAATTCGCTTCGGAACCACTTGTTCTAGCGGCATGCAGAAATACGTCGAACAGACATTCCAGATCTTCTGGTCCTGCACGATGCTCCGGATGGAACTGAACGCTAAAAGTCATAAATAAAAATAATAGCACATTTTTCTTAGAGAAAATAAAATCGAAATACGGACTAAATTAAACAGTAGCTTAAGAAAATTTTCGGGAAATTCACCTAAAGAATGGTTTTTCAGCGTGAACCATGCCCTCATTGCTGCCGTCGTTGGCGTTCGTAAACAGGGGCGTCCAATCGGGTGGCAGCGTTCGGACGTCGACAGCGAATCCGTGATTCTGGGCAGTGATAAAGCACCGATTGGTGTCGTGATGGATGCATGGCTGGTTGTGCCCCCGATTTCCGTATCTAAAAATTTCCCCCCCAAAAAAAGGTTCACCAGAGGGTGCATCATGTGACATGGTTAGAGTGGAATAGAGTAGTTATAAAACTTATTCAAAACACATTTATTACTTCAAACTAACTTCATTTTATAGGTTTTGGCTCCAATTGCGAGTGACAGAAGCTGGTGCCCCAAACAGATACCGAAGACTGGAACGCAATTCGGTTTCTCTAGGACACGCCGAATATTTGCGATTGTAACGGTGCATTGCTGAGGATCGCCTGGTCCGTTGCTCAAAAACAGGCCATCGTAGCCTACGACGAGATATAAAAAGTGACTAATTGACGTGCTAGGATTATTTTTAGGAAATTAGCCAATAAAGTTTCTCTGTACCCGTGTCATTCAACGGGTGGTTCAATGGCACCACTTCGACACGTGCGCCTCTGCCAATCAAACAGCGTATCTGATTGTATTTGAGCCCACAATCTACAACTCGTATGCGAGGGAATCCTTTGGGATTGAAAAGGCGAATAGCCTAAAAGAAAATCGGAAAATATTTTGAATAAGAAAATGGACAATTTATAGCAAAGATTTAAAGATAAGATGAAAAAAAGTTATTTAATTAATTGAAATATTGTTTTGGAAAAGGACAACAGTATGGCCACAGTATTAAAATTCAGTAAATTTTGGTATTTTTTTCTGTATTTTAATGCCTCTTGGTTACAACAACTAATGGACTTTAAATCTTTAAGGGCGATTAACATTGCCTCAAAGCACCCTTAACTTCACAAAAGGTTTTCAACGTAATACACCAAAAGCACTCACCTCGGTAGAGACCTTCTGGACCAAATTATTAATATTCGGATCCTCAAAACGCAATCTTTCGGGATTTTCTCCAGCCAGCACAATCTGTAAATAATAATAACAATCATTTTGGGAAGAACTGCTTTTCTTGCATTTTCTAATATTTTTATATTATTTATTTTTCTATTAAGAAATCACAATTTTTATAATTGGTAACATTCTCTACCAAAGCTGAATAATCTTAATAATTTTGCGAATATTTTGTTAAATATTGCAAACCTTTCATCGTCTAGAAATGAAGTATTTTTTTCTTCTTTTTATTTCCTTTGATTTTAAAAATTTCAGATTTCTCCAAAAATAGTCAAAATAAGTTCTCACCTTTCCCAAAATGGTCCCGTGTTCCCGAATTTTCTTTGTCAATTGACGTGTATCGATCCCTAAAAGCAGAAATATTAACTGGGTGTTCCCACTCGTATAAATCTAGTTTTATGAATGCAATACTTAAATCGTTGGCCAAAAATAAGCAGTTGAGAACTAAGAAAATCTGGGGATCATGTCGATGAAATTCCACATACTTCAAGAGTTTTCTCCGCATAATTTTTACCTCAACTGAGACACTTAGAAGTTCTTACATTTTTTCCACATTTTTTTTTTTTACATCTCTTGAGTCGAGAAAGCTTGACAAGTGAGGTTAATAAAATTTTTAAAAAACTGAGCATTTTCATGCAGATTCGCCCCTATGCCAACCATTAAAAAGTAAAGTGAACATATGTTTGGTAATGACATTCCATTAATTTACTTTTTAGATCATGGTTGTGCTGCCATCTAACGTGTCAGAATTGCAACTGGCGCTTACTACCATCACTCCTTAGCTTTTAAGCCCCTCATTTTAGGTAAAAATGATGCAAAAAGGTCTACTCCTCAATATTGACAAATTAATCTAACGATTGTGACATTGTAAAATCAAGATATTTTTTGAAAACAGGACCCACTATCATACCTTGTATTCCAGGAGTGTTAAACTTTTTCATCCAATCCGAGAGGCTATGTGCGGCGTTCCAGTGGTGATATTCGTCGCTCAATTCTCCGACGATGAGTCCGGCAGGATGGATGACGTTGGATTCGAACCACCTGATAATTGCGCAGTGTTATCACATGTCTCCGGATTCTGCAATTTAGCTAAGAATTCCCAAAACCTGCCGACCTGCTGAGTCCGTGTTGGTCATTCTGGCTAAAATCTGGAACCCCATAGTTTCCGATGAGTGGATAGGTCAAGACTAGAATCTGGGAGCTGTAGGACGGATCCGTGAGCGATTCGGGGTAGCCCACCATCCCCGTCTGAAACACTACACGAGAAGTGGTAGACTTAAAAGGTGTGGTGCTATTCACATACTATGTAATGCCATTTCTAAAGGGCACTGCCGTTTTATAAAACTTCTACACTATATTCCACTCTAGCGATGTCCCATGAATCGCCATCTGGTGAGCTTTTTTGCACGAGCAAAAATTTGAATCAATCCGGCTTACAGAATGGCGGCTATGGATTGAAATGTCAAGTGAAATTTCCCGATCTTAGCACTCGAAATGGAGAAAAATTTTCATGACATATAATTCTTAAAGGTCAACCAGCCGGCCACGGTTTGCATTTCATATTATTCTTGCCACATGAACAAGGTCGACAGCAGATGCCGCCATTTTTTTTAAAGGAACCACCTGTTTCATGTAGGCCCACATTTAGCGCACGTGAAAAGCGATTTTTTATTTCCAAAGAAGGCTCCCCAGAGGGCACTTCATGGGACATGGTTAGGATGGGATACAGTATGAAATCCGATAGTCCAAATGCAGTTTTTACTGGTGTAGATTTGCTATCCGGAACATGAGTACTGAAGACTTTATTCCAATGCCTTACGAAAAATTCTGATAATATAACCAAAATAAGGTCTACAATACTTCACACTTTTGGCAAATTTTTTTTAAAGATATTCTCAGTTGATGCATCAATAACGAATAGTCAAGACATATTCTTTAGCTCATAATTACAGACCCCTGCCTCCCCATTCCCAGTTAAGGGCACCCCATTTCAGATTTTGTATACTGGGCCCCAAGAACCTTGCTACGTCACTGGTCATAAAGGGCCAAAGCAACACTAGACCAACCGTATAATGCCGAAATTATATCACAGATTTAATAAACCAATAATACAAATGATTATCAAGAATTAGAGGAACAATGTTGATGTTGATATTTTCATATCAGAATTGAAATCAATGCAGTAGCTACCAAATTACATAGACAGCCGGGAAGACGGAAATACAGGCGACAGGAGATGACATCAGCATACACACATTGAGACCAGATCGAGTTCAATGCCGAAACAAGAATTGAAATTGATGCAGTGGTTTCTGATATATAAGGTTTGTTCCATTCGCCTGTTCTGTGAACACTGGTGTACACCATCCACAAAAAACTTCCATTCGCCTGTACTGCCTGCACTGATTTTGTTCCATTCGTCAAAATGGTGCAAGTTGGTGTAAGTTAGTGCTACAACAAGTTACTCCAGCTAAAAGGAGGTGTAAGTCAGTGCAGGATTATATTCCCAAGTCATTTAGCCCAAGCAGACGTTTTCGGGCGGCCATTTTGTTTAGAGAACTGCATTTTCTTTAGAAAACTGTTCCTTTCGTTACCTTACACCAAAGTACACTAACTTACAACCTGCACTACTCTGTTCTGCCCTGTACTGCACTAACTAGTTCTAGTGCTGACGAATGGAACAAACCTATTGTTTACATAAACTTAAATAGCTTACATAACTAGTTCTATTCTGTTCAACTTTCGACCAATGAGAGAAGAAGAGGGAGGGGCATTTCATATACTTGTGTAGAAATGACTGCTGCATGTAAAAAGAAAAGGGCTATTCCGCTGTTAAAAATGAATAATGTGGAAGCTTAACTAGATGAAAATGACAAAGTTACACACTCTAAGTAACCTTTCCTTTCAACAATAGTTTATTCACGAGTATTATATAAGTTGATTCTCTATGACTATTAACATGGTTCAAACCATTCCTTAAGTTATTTAGTGACAAAAAATAAAAAAGACTTTCTGGTTAAGTCATTGTTTCCGATTCATTCTTTAAGATTAAGAATGTTGTAAAAATATGCGATGGGCATTGCACATTTATGTAAACATATGTATGTACGTATTATTATATGTCTGTAAATGATCTTCTCGTGTAAGGCTACTTTGGATATGTAACATAATTTATACATATATGTATGTAGTTAGCATCAGGCATCTGCCTGGAAGAACTTTAGAAAACCACGAAACCTAAAGTCAAAGCAGCTGACTTTTGGAATTGAACTGCCTTCCTAAATGACAGGCAGGAGTGCAAACTACTCAAGTCAACATGTCTCAGTCAACACTGAGGGGCAAACAACTTTAGATACCCAGATGTCTGAGCATGTAAACTGGTGAATTTACACCAGTAAGTCCTGCTGCTGTGGGAGGTATTGTGAAAATCAGGGTTGATATCCATTGGTATTATGTGCACTGCAGGTATACTGTAAATTTCTGCAAGTGCACATAATGCCAATGTATATCAACCCTGATTTTCACAATACCACCCACAACAGCAAGACTTATAGTGATTTACTGCTGCAATACAGCAGGTTTAGACTACCTGTAGTATATATATCACTGTTAAAAATTTTCCGTCAAATTTACGGCAAAACATCGGAAATCTAGTCTCCGGTTGTTTTCCATCAAATTAACGGCACTGCAATAATAACCATAAAATAACAACACGTAAATCTTACAAAATATGTACTTTTTATCAACAGCAAAATTATGTAATTTTTTCTTTTATATTTTGTTTTATTTACACTTCATCCCCGTAAATATCACAGGGACCTCCGTAATCATTACGATGTCTGGTAAAATGCTTCTGTAAAATTTACGGCAAAGTGCCGTAAAAGTAACGTTGCAACAATAATTATCATAAACAGCGGCACATAAATATTACAATATGCTTACTTTTTTAGCTACAGCAATATTTTTAATTATTATACTTATTTTTTATATACAATTCATCCCTGTAATTATTACTGAGATATCCACTATCTTTACAATGAATTAAGGAGGAGTTTGAGTTGCAGCCGTAATGTTAAATTTCCATAGAGATTTTTAGAATTTTGAGGTACATTTATTTTTTATCCAAAGGACATAAAAATACATAAAAAAATACCGAAATTTGTAGAATTTTCACAGTTCGGACTAGAAATTATTTTTATTTTTATAAAAAATAGCTTTTAATACCATAAAAAATAAAAACAAAAAAAAATAAATTTTTAACATTTTCCATCCATCTTTAAAAATTTGTTATAAATCGTCCGTTTTTCATAGGACAAAAACAACAACGATATTTTTAGTGGATGAAATTCTCTACATTTTAGGTATTTTATATATTTTGTAATAAATTTTGGTTGATGAAATACATGCATTGTAAATATTACAACGCCTGAAATTCATCAATCAAAATTTATCACAGAATATATAAAAATGCTAAAATGTAGAGGATTTCATCAGCTAAAAAATACTATTGTTTTTTTTTGCCCTATAAAAAACGGATGATTTATAACAAATTTTTAAAGATGGATGGTAAATGTTAAAAATTTCATTCTTTTTCGTTTTTATTTTTTATGTTATTAAAAGCAATTGTTTATAAAAAATAAAAATAACTTCTAGTCCGAGCTATTTAAATTCTACAAATTTTGATATTTTTTATGTATTTTTATGTCCTTTGGATAAAAAATAAATTTACCTCGAAATTTTCAAAATCTCTATGGAGATTTCACATTATGGCTCCAACTCAAACTCCCTCTTAAGCTGTGTATGGTAAAAAATATTCTGTAGTTATGATTAACACAAATATAAAGAAAGAACTATAATTCAGATATTTTTCAAAAGAATATTTTATTTTAAGCCTATGAAATACATTGAAAGCATGAAAATAGCATGAAAAATAACAACAGTTTATTATATATTCACTTCCAAAATTCACATTCCATAACTTTTCATAGTCTGTTATGGCATTTAAGAGACCTAAAACCTTTGAATGAAAAGACCCTCGATTTCCTTTTGGTGTCTTCGCTTTGGTTCCAATAGTTGGATTTATGTTGAAAATTTTCCTGGAATTTAAGTAAAGGAATAATTAAATAATTATTAATTTTACACACTTTGGTGTTGTATTGAGCCAGATAAGGAAGCAGTTAGCATGTTAATCTTGCATTTAAGAAAACGGCAAATTTGTTAAGGTCTGTTGTTCTTACAACAGTTCCATAGTTTTCATTTGCATTTCCAGACAGACCAGAAGAAGCTAAATTAACCATGCAGTAAAAGTTTCGAAATTACCTTTGCATGAATTCCAATGTAAGTTGAGCACCTTGAGGATATGACACATTGGCACAGTAATAAGTTCCAACTAGCAGCATAATTCCAATATTGAATGCTGATATGTAGTTGTTCACAACTTTTTATCAAGCATTAACATTAAGACTTGAGCTGTATAAATGACACTAACGTCAGTACATTCTTCTTTATATGAATGTGTGGATAAATGACGTCAGCAACGGTTTCATTTCTAATTTATTTAAATTTTTTATAAAATAACTTTGCATAACATAGTTGTGAAATTTTAGGAATATGATTTTTTTTCACAATGCTATTGAAAGAAAATGTATTATCTAGGGTGGTGTTTCACTTTAATATATTTTCACTAGTTTTGATTTCTAGGTGAACATAGATGACACGTAATAAATTCAGAAATAGCATGTTGAGACCATGGCAACTCCATAGACACCATCGACGACAGTATTCCCCCAATATATTGATGGAAATACATAAAGAATATAGATGGCATGTAGAACATAGATGGCAATGAATGAGCTCGGAAATTTCACATGGAGACCATGGCAAGTCCAAAGACACCATAGACGACAGCATTCCCCTAATAAATTGATGGAAATACATAGAGAACATAGATGGCACATAGAACATAAATGACAATGAATGAGTTCGGAGATAGCACATGGATACCATGGCAAGTCCATAGACACCATAGACGACAGTATTCCCTCAATATATTGATGGAAATACATGGAGAACATAGATGGCACGTAGAACATAGATGGCAATGAATGAGTTCGTAAATAGCACGTGGAGACCACGGCAAGTCCATAGACACCATAGACAACAGTATTCCCCAATATATTGATGTAAATACATGGTGAACATAGATGACACGTAGAACATGGATGACATGTAACGAGTTCAGAAGAAAATAGCATGTGGAGATCATGGTGAGTCCATTTGACACCAACATACTCTTAATATATGTAGTATTACCCAAGATATTGATGGAAATGCATGGCGAACATAGATGGAATGTAGAACACGAGACCTGACTAGATCTCATTTTTGTACACAAATTAGATTACTGAGTTTGGTAAAAATCCTCTGTTCCGGAGATAAAATATAAACAAATTCAATTTTAATTTTTAAATGTTAATGTTGCTATGGAAACATAGTATAGCTTTATTATTATCATAATTGGTGTACTATACCATGATCCTTTTCAAAAAAAGGTTCCAGATTGGAACCTATTAGCAGTAGTGGCCCCATGCAATACTGATATAGATGGTGGTGCCATCCAACGTCAGAGAATCATAACTCGCGTTTGCTCAAACTAAATCTTACATCAGATAAGTGTCTGTAAGCCTATATGCTAAACATTCGGAAATTATTTCTTTTAGCACTCATACTGATTTTGTAATTATGTGTATGTTTTTTTGCTTTTGCCACAATTTTCTAACATCATTTACATAATTAAGACTTTACAAAAAATCTTGCTTGAAATTTACATTAGGAACATTAATGAGAAATCAGCATTTCTGAAGGCTTTTATTAGCATGCATTTAATCAATGTTCTATACTTGTTTTCAAAATATTTTCACAATTGGTCAATGTCTACACATTTTATGTTATATTCTATACTAAAGTCAACTTCAAAATATATACTTACTGCATTTTCTGCCATTGCTTAAGAAGAGCTAAATTAATATAGGCCTAACACTGCACTTGGCTTCCAGTGGGCTGCAGAATTACAATAAAATCAAGGTTTAATTGAGACTATATTAAAAACTGTTTTTATTTATTTATTTGGTAAAAACTGAGCTCCAAATTTACAAGCTATTTGCATCACAAAACTCGATTTCTAAATACCATTTTGACATTCCAAAAAATGTCAGTTGAGCATAAAAATTCATAGCTAGGACAGCATATTAAATGCCAGCAATACTCAGTTTGTACCATATCGTTCAGAAAAACAATGAAATTATAATCTATGAAGTATTAAAGCAAAAAAAACTCACTTTTTAATTGAAGACTGTATAGTAATTCATCCAAAGAAGCAATTATTGTAGGAAATTCCATCCAAAAACTAAATATTTTTTTATTCTTTTTTCCCAAAATAAGAACTTGCCACCACAAGCAAGCCATCTGCACATGCAACTAGCACATGCAAATGCAAGCATGCCAAATTGCACCTGCAACTAACTTGCTCATTGCTCAGTGTAATATTTGTTTCTTACATATTACTGTGTTTTGCTGTAAATTCGTCACACAACCGTAAAATATACAGTTTCATTGTAAAATAGGTTTATTTGAATTGATTGTAAAATTTACGGTGTTAATCCGTAAAAGTTACTGAAATTTTTTACAGTGTATGTAACTTTTTCTCAAAAATATATAGACTTAAAATATATAAATCTTATACTAAATTAATGGTATTTTTTAATATCATGGTAATTAAGCTTCTTATTATGCTTTTTAATGTGCTATTTCCTACTTCTATTTCTGAAATTATATTAAATTAAATATCAGACTGCTACCATATAGCTAAGATTGAAAAGGATATTCCTCAGGAAAATATAATAAAATTAAACCCACTTCACACATAATATATATCACACTGTAACATACCTTACCATCAAAAGAATATTTATGCTCTGAGTTATAAAAATATCAGTAAAAGAGAACAATATTAATAATTATTTGTCCAGTTCTGATTAGTAGGAAGATCACCCGAATGGGAAGAATATACATTCCCATTTTTCTTGGCCACGTCATTATTGTTGGATTCATTCCCCTTTAATAGAGCCCATGCTTCCTTCTGTTTTCTCTCTGCATGATGTTTTCATGTATTTTTGGAATCAGTATATGGTCGAGAGGCAGAAGTGTTCCCTGACATTATTGCCTGGTGTGAGGTAGCTTGTGCTCCTGAAGAGGATGCATGATGCAATGTTTTTTATCCCTGTACACGTTGTTGCAAGAGTTCTCATGAGCCTGATGATCAGCACCTACTGGTTACTGGCACAAATGGTCATCTACCAATGACCTGTAAGTTACAGTAACATATGGTGGTAATGACATTACACTATGGCATAGTTTAACAGCTTCAGGTAGGATATTCCTGGATTTTGCTAAGGTATTTGATTATGTTCCTCACCAGAGACTGATACTGAAATGCAGATAATTTGGTATTGACAATACATATTATTTGGTTACTTTCTGATTTTCTGTCAAGAAGAAAACAAAGGCTTTTGGTAAACAGTTTCCTTCTCAATTTGGGTTGAATTAACATCAGGGGTACCCCAGAGTAATGTCTTGGGACCTCTTCTGTTTTTATTATTTATTAATGATCTTCCGAAAACTATCAATTGTACTTCTAAGCTATTTGTTGACGATTATTTATTGTGTCATTAAGGAGGATGAAAACTCCCACTCAATATATTTAGAGAGATATATAGAAGTTTTGAATTTCAGGTGCAGAACGTGGCAACTTCAGCGTAACAATGATAAATGTTTAGTAATGCATTTATCACGAAAAAGGAATAGGACCCTGCCCACTTACTTTATTTATTGGAGTGTCACTAGTTGTTGTTGATTCTGTGCAGTATCTAGGGATTCACCTTGCAAATAAATTAGTTAGGAATGAGCAGATAGTTAAAATGCTAGGTATTGCAAATCGAACATTTGATATTTGTGCAAAGAATTTTAAAAATTGTCCTCCAATAGTTAACAAAACATGTTATAAGATGTTGTGTGATCCCTTCTGGAATACTGTGAACTAGTTTGGAGCCCATATATGACAACTCAAATTTAGGCAATTGAGATGGTTCAGCATAAAGCTGCTGTATATGTTAAGGGCAATTACAATTGGACTCCTAATGTGACAAATTCTTTCTTCCTTAAATTGGGATTCCCTGTGGTCTTGAAGGGAGGATTTGAGCCATGGTCTATTTCAGAGGTTTAATTTGCCCTGTAATTCCGACTTAGCTAGTTTTGAATATATTTAAGCAAAGCTTGAACACCAGATGACGACATGTTCACTCCAATTCTCTTGAGGAAATTCATGGTAAAACAGATGCTTACTATTGGTCATTTCTCTTGCTTGCTATCAGACAATGGAATTATCTTCCCAAAACTGTACTAAGCTGTCTACATTGATAGTTAAGTCACAAAAAACGTGGGAGCATTCTCCTGAAAATGAGATAACCCCCTATCAAATGGCATTATATATATATACAGTGGCTCCATAAAGTATTTGGACACTATGAAAATGGAGAATAAGTAAAGAAATACAGTATCTAATAATATAAAAATATGCAATAAATGAAACATATTAATCACTCTAACTATTCATTTGCATACGTGTTTTAAAAGAAAAAATGTATTGAATTTATTTAAAAAAAACGGAAAATTGTATGGTCACATCGTATTTGAACCCATTCAGTTTACAGGAGATATACTGCAAATAAAAAAGGAATAAAGATGAACAGTAAATGTGCAAATCCATAACAAGCAAAAACAAGAAATATACAACAAAAGCATAAAAAGGTTGGATTTGCACATGCGAGAATAGAATACACGATAGTGAAAAAAAGCTTGTGCAATCTATTTCAACATGTGCAAATCCGACATTTTTGCACTTTTATGGCATAAATCTCGTTTTCGCTTGTTATGGAATCCAACCTTAATTATAATTTTTTTGTGTGCAAGATATTCACTTCTATGATCACTTTGAGTCTTTTTGGCATAGAATAAACCAATGTTTTTTATGTAATTAATGTCAATTTATGCCATTCCTCTTGGAGCAGTTCCTGCATTCGTTTTTTGCCATTTATTTTATGTTTCCGCACATGTACGTCTAATTGATGCCACAAATTTGCAATTACGTTGATGTCTGGTGACTGAAATAAAGTTTGTAGCTTTCTTCTTACATTATACAGCAACTACTTATGAGTTATAAAGGCTGTATGCTTTGGGTCATTATCTTGTTGGAAGATAAAGGTGTTTTGCATGTTTAAATCCTCTGCACTTTTCTTCAAATTATCTTTCAAAATTATCAGATACATTTTTGCATACATTTTGCCCTCAATGAAAGCAAGACTACCAACACCTTTTGATGATACACAGCCCCCTCCATGTTTAACTGTGGCTGAGACTTTTCCTGGTGCAAATTATTCGTTTGGTTTTCGCCATACATACCTCTGCCCATCACTCCCAAAAATATTGAATTTGCTCTCATCAGAGTACAAAACATTTTCCCAGAAAGACATGGGTATTGAGATGCTCTTTAGCAAACTTGAGTCGCTTTACTCTATTGGTCTAACTAATGAATGGCTATTTCCTGGTGGCTCTGCTATGGTAATGGGCTGTGTTCAGTACATTCCTTATTGTATTTTTGCTAACATGTTGTTGGGATGTTGTAGCAACCATATTTACCAATTCCTGGGCACTTGTAAAGGGATGTTTCTGGACATGTTGCACTATTGAACGTTCATGCCTTTCATTGAGCACTTTAGGTCGGCCAGTTCGTCGTTTATTTAGCGACGATCCAGTGTCCACATAATCACAATTTGTTTGATTGAAGAATTGCAGAAATTTGAAAGTCATGCTCTGGCACTGGATGAAAGACATTGTCAGATCTGATTTCTTGAAATGCTGATATTCTTGTCTAAAATTCCTGTGTAAAAATATTTTATTAATTTGGAATAAGCATACAGTTATATTATAAAATAAAAAAGATATGCCTTTCTAAACATGCCAATTTGCATGTTTTGCAAGAGGACAGCCACAGTATTGGTATTTTATTTCAGTAGCTGGAATGTAGTTCAGACATTCTGGTCCACATTCTTTACACATGCCTCTTCCAATACTCATTGAGTCTTTTATGTTGCTTCGCAATTTTAAAACTTCAGATTGGTTAACAATATTTCAAAATTACACTTTTAATAAATGATATTTCTCTTTAAATTATTTTATACTTACATTTTTCACAAACCATTCAGCATGTGCATTCCTGTACTGCAGGCTTCAGTAAATGAGAGGGTGCGGGTGGTGTGATTTAAACCAAGAGAAATATCAACTAGTTATGCAAGGTTATCGGTCCTTTTTTAAGGCATTGACACTTGACACCTGCAAACTATCTAGTCTGACCATCTATGAATGTGCAAGCTAAAATTCCTGGAAATGTGCTATTTTGTAAATGTTCCACATTTTTGTGTTTATAATTTTAAATGCTTGGAAAAATCCTGGTGAATGCTTTACAAAGGTTTATTTTATAAAAGTGTGCACAAGTATTCAACGTGTTTAAATGAACATAATGAGGTAAAATTAGGTTAAATGTTTTAAATGTGTGCTTGGTAAAGTATGTTTATTTAAAATGTTCCATTGAAATGTTACAGAGTATGTGACATTTTCAGGCTGGATATTGCTAACTTATTGCATAGCTGAACCTCATAAAGTACTTCCAAATTCTTAAGTGTTTTTGCAAGTTATAGGCATCATACTTCAGTGTTTTCAAAAGTTTTATTATTTTCCATTGAAATGCATCTGCTTAGATAACAGCATTTTAAATGTAAGTAATAACAAAGCAACACTAACCACCAAGTTAATAAATAAACACATACCAGAATCTGATGTGGAAGGAGTTTCTGAAAAGATAATATATTTTTAAAGCCACATATTTTAAAGGTAGATTTATGTAGTTATTGATTTCAATTGTTAGTTAATTTAAAAGTATATATTTATAAATGCTTGGCATTGAATTAGTAGTATTGTGAATATTACTGCTGGACCACTCAGGAAATGTGGGTGGTGATAGATGTTCTCACTTTCTGAGTCAGATACTGGATCATCCATTTCCAATCTTTTCTCTGTGTTTGAAGCTTACTTTTCCGTATAATGAAATTGTCATCAGAAGTGTCCGTATCCACATTTGATGTATTTTCAGCACATTTTGCTTTTTAAGCAGCCTTCTGATAGAAACCTATCATGCATATTGCACATTTTAATTGCACTATTAATTAATATTAAGCATGCTAATGATAAAACAATGTATTACCAACTGTGCCCAATATGCACATGGTGATCTTACTTAATTAAATTTCATTTGGAAATTCCATTTTTTATTGCCATAGAAATGCTTTTAATAATGAGTAGTTTGGCCAGAAGACAAACAATTTATTCCCAGTGGACCATGTTGTTGGAGTAACTTCAACTGTCTTTTCTGAGAAAACCACAATTAAACAAAATCATCCACCTGTTAAATATTTTTTAAATAATCATATATATGTTGATTAATATTCACATTTATCATAACATTTGCTAAGAAATTTTTACTGCAAAGAATTACACGGATACCATTTTCATTATATTATGTGGGAGAATAGGTAGGCCATCTAGTAATATGTCCTTTTAATCTCAATGAATTTCTGTGTTATTGCATCAAGAGGACAGCTTTGTAAGTTGGGATGAATGTTGTAATGCAAAGATTTCAACTTTTGAAGAGTTGCATAGATATTTGTATAACATCTTCTTTGAAGCAGACTGCTTTCCAATAGCTTTAAAGTTAGAGATTGGTGAATGTTCATCAGTTTGAATAAAGGTTGAAATCTGAATTACTGTTTTATTGTTTAATATTGCAAAACAATCACCAGAGTGTTTAATTCAAAAAGTATATCCCTTAAACTTTATTTTCTTAAATTGTTAACAAGAACTGGGCCAAGAAAATGTTCTTAAGATTCTTGTTAGAATGGTACTACTGGATCTCGGCTAAAGACTCAGGCTCAGACATTATAACTAATAATACACAACTTTATTTGAACAACACAACATACAAAAATACAAAGGACAGTCAAAGATTTTAAGATAA
>JAQFYV010000102.1:0-14837 GCA_034695065.1 Choneiulus palmatus | reverse complement strand
AAGTTGCAAAAGAAAATTGAAAAAAAAATTCTTTTTGGTATTTCAATTGAAATTCCCGATCCATAACTGTATGCTAGTATAAATATAAAATTGATCATACATCTCAGTTTATCTTTTTATTCAAGTAAACTATATTCTATATAGAACAGGATTTGAACTCCAACAACATGCACCCCCTCTCACAATAAAACTGTTAGCACACTTATGATGCAAAGAAGAAGAAATAATAAAAAAAATCTGTACAGGTCAACAGCATTAAAACACAAATATGCCTGCTTGTTTAAATATTACTCCAGAAATGAGTTCTAAAAGTTGAAATTCTATTGTAATGTAATGTAATTCTATATATATATATATATATATATATATAATATGCTGGAGAATGAATGAATTATATATATATATATATATATGATTCATTCATTTTCCAGCATATTTTAGCCTCAGCTGCTGTGATGTTGAATCATAAAGTCAATAACTAAATCTGTTACTATAATGTACTCACTATATACATAAACTACAAATAATGATTTCTTTTTCCAGTGCACTTGATGCAAATGCATGTTTTTGTGCAATTTGATCAGAATGTTCAAATGTAAACAGACCTGAATTTCTTCATATAAATTCAACAAGTTATTGAAGGAAATTTTGAAATATCCCTTTTGAATAAATTTTCCAGGAAGGGAGTGTATTTGATAGAAAATTTGAAGTATATAATTGCAACAAATGTTTTCAATAAGATCGAAGAAGAAGGAAAAAAACGTAATGATAACAACCAGTATATTTTCATAACAAGTGTGCTGACAATTTTCTTCTCCAATCAAGAATTTGTTGTTCAGTTTTCAGTTTTATTAAAGTGATTCAATTGTTTACTGCAGGCCATAGAAAAAATTGTAAACGTTATATAATATAAGTGAGAATGATAAATCATCAATTGATTTGTCATTCTCAGCTGCTAGATTTGTGAAAGGCAACTTTCAATGGACTGCCAGTGTGACTGAGATGCTTAGATCTCTGTATTGGGATACTTTAAGGTCACAACGGGAAAACTTGAGCTTGGGATTATTTAGGAGACTTAATTTGACGTGCAATTCTAATTTAATTGCCAATATTTTTCGAGCAAATCTCAGGGTCCAAAGACGTCATGCTCATTCAAATCCCTTGATAGAGATTCGTGCAAAACAAGACTGTTATTATTGGGCTTTCTATCCGCGTTCAATTAGACAATGGAATAACCTTCCTATAAATAGCTCGGATTTGTTGGGAATTCCATTAAGCGATGATGTTTAAGTCTCTGCTGACGTGGGGGAATTCTCCTGATTTTGGGATTACCCCCCTACCATCTGGCATTTGTTTGCTGACAGTAGAGTACTGAGTTGAATTGAATTGAATTGAATCAACTTTTTAATTTTGGCAAAATATTTAAGAACAATTTCATCTAAATAAAATGTCCAACTATACAAGAGAATTACTATTTCTACACTCAGTCCCTTACTTTGCATTGCCAAAGAATGTCTAACAAGTGATCCAGTTAGCATCTAGCAGGCCCATAAGGTCGAAAAATCAAACTTGTTTCATTGATAATTTAACATCACAAATTATTTCATGTATATTTTTCCATTGAAAAAGAAATACCAAATTGACTACTAAATCCAATTTTACAGAGAGCGTGAAAGTACTAATTAAGTATAAATAACAAGGCAATGTTTCTGTATAAACTATACTTACAATCACTAATTTCTTAAGTTCCATCAAACTCGTAAAATGGATATCATGCAGTTTCAAATGCACAGGAGAAATTCAGGAGTTTTATGCTCTGCATAATGATGACATGTATTCGTAATTCTTTAAGCTTTTTCTGCAAGGTGTTTTTGGTACATCAAATAAATATGCCTATACTTATAACACTGTTTACTATAGGTATTCTTTTTAAAAAAATAAAAAAAATAATTGGCTCATAATTATAAAGCTTGTGGTTTGGCACCACACGAACTATACGTAAAGGTATAGGTAATGGCCTACGTTATTATACTCAGACAACTTTCAGCATTATAATTATTCTATCTTAATTATTATAGTTCAGATAATGAAAGGCAAGAAAACAGTTCAATTATCTGTCAAGTTTAATTAGGGAATTGTGTTGGCACGACAATCTTATTTGGATGGGTGTTCAATTGTGCAGATTATTATATAAGGAACTGTATAGGCTTAGTTTGCACTGCTCACATTTAGCATTATCATTCCATACCTGTGTGCAAAGCATTTGAAAAAATATTTACTGACAAGCCATGATAAATCGATTTAAATGCTTTCTGAATGAGCATGTTATGCGAAAAAAATATGGGAATACCTGAATGTACTGTATATATATATATATATTTGGTCCAACAATTTATACTGATGCTTGATACGGAATTTGTTTTGCATTTATTGAGCTACAATATTGATATATAATTGTTTGCAGCAGTCACAAATTCGATTTCAACATCATCAGACAATTGCAGAATAAATCTAATAATGCATGTATGTACGAGTATACATAGAGAAAAGAAAATACCGTCATTTGATATAACAAATGCACTGGCTAATATCCTATATTAGTGATAAATTTTTCCATAAAATTAATCTATAGACATTGCATTATTATTTCACTTGAAATTTTATATATGTTGCAGGAAAACTGTGTCAAGAATCCTTGTCTGACTTTCTGCATTGTTTCAGATTGATTTACAGTTTGTAATTAATAATTTCAATGTTTATATCTACGCTTTAACACCAATCATTTTTGGATAAACCCTAAATTCTTATAAGATGAAAACAAAATTTGCGGTTCCCAATGGAAACATCAAATGCGGCTTATCGGGGTGAGATACAGTTTACCAGGTTTTAAAGCTCCAAAGAAATATGTCAATAAAGTAAATAAGGACCCATCGCACAAGTGTTTGAAGTTCAAATGACGAGAATCCAATTTACAGGTATTTATTTATTATGCAGATACATTCACTTTAATTCTAATTATTGAAAAAGTAGCTCTTAGCATTTGGGGCTCCTTAATTAAGAACCTTTGATTTGTGAAATTGCAATATGGCGCGTCCTTGCCACCTATAAATTACATAGTTGCTGATTTCCTGTGCCTACAGGTAACAATAAATTTTTATGGTCACTGTATGTAGACTTTCTTTTCACCCGATTCAAGCTATGAATGTTTAGGATAATGCATTTTCAAAAAAACAAAACAATAATCAAGATGCATTTAATATTGATTTCTGTGTAAGCCTGCAGACATTACTTTCTTTTAGTATCTTATATTTCCGTCTAAAATTCAGCTCGAAATAAGGTTGGCATGCAAAACTGAACTGCAAACAAATTTAGAAAAAAACCCAACATGAATAGAACTTCATGCAGTGACCACAATCACTTACTTTCTGCCTTTTATATATGAACGGTATAGTTTTAAAATTATTTGAAACTTTCTTACGAGCGTACATGTTAAAGGTCAAATACATGTAAATCATTTGGGATGCTGTCGGTCCCTTGTTATGTGACATTAAGCATTAAATTGGATTGAAAATTTTGTGAAATATTTGCTTCAACGTGTAATGAGAAGAAGATTAATGTTGTTATTTCCTCGCAACTATGTTCAACATAGACATGTGGCATTGCAATTATGAACAATATATTCCAAATAGAATCAACTTTCCCTGACTCTCCATCAAAGTACTATAAAATGCACAATAAGCTCAAACCATGGAATCTGTGCACATGTAACATTTGATAACATGTGCATAGAAGTGTCTCTTTTAATTTTCTAGGAATAGAAGTAATAAGGCAAAATGTGCATGGATCAATGTTTTGAAATGATGAACTGAAGATGCATGGAAGAGTTTCGGGATATGCCCTTAGGATCGGACGTTTAAGACATTCGTGCTTCCGATAATGTCGGAAATGCTGGTTTCAATTGAACTATATGCCGAAAGTGTATAGATACTGCTTCAACAAATATCTATGCTCAATGCGCAGATAAAGGACATATAAACTATAGCCATGAAGTGATCTCTCTCTAAAAACAAGCAAAAGATACTCTTCTGTACGAAAGCAATGAAACTAATGCGAGTACTTCATGGAAGGAAAATGTCGACTTTGAAAGTGTCAATTCTCAAATACTGGCTGGGGCTGAAGTGTTTTTCGATAGAAGAAGAAGCCATTTTGTTTCCAATTTATTAACAAATAATACCCAGTGTCTATGTTTTTCTCAAAGAATTCTTGGAAAATACTTGTTTCAAAAACAACAACAAAAACCCATAAGATTATTTCTGCGAAAAATATCATTTTATATAGTTATTACAATAATATATCACCTTGGTTAGCACTTCAGTGTTTCTTGCTTGGAATATATAGTTAACAAAATAGTTTCTATTGACGATTTAGTTTTCTAAGACAAGTTTATATTACTGGTTTCCTACACATTTCCATCAAATGGAGGCTTATTCACGATTTCAGGAAGGAATGGGGGGGGTGGGGGGAAGGAAGGGTAAGGCCATAAGTCACACCTGTTATGCAGAACGTTTTGTACTTAGTTTTGGTATCTACGAATAAAATGAAATATATATATTTTTTTGAATTTTAGTTTCACAATTTAAATACCATACTAATTACTCTGCATGGCTGTACAAAAAAAACCAAACATTGGATTATTGTGAAATCTTGAAAACCATTAAACACAAAGAACTATATAAATGGTTAAAAATATATTACAAATTTTACTGAAATTTATCCATGATTCCTTCGGATACAGAGTGCCACTATACCAATCTTGATAAAACTGCTTTTTGTTGCAAAATACATAAAATGTATATTACGCTTATAAAGAACAGTAGCATAAAAATTACACTAAACCCCTTCCCCCAAAACACACATACTGCATGCGGGTGGCATACTTAAAATCCTGTACAAGCATTCCACAATGAAAAATAAAATGAATTGCAAATGTAGGCCTATCGGCACACAGAATTCTTTCTATTAGTCCATTGCCAAAGTGTTTCAAATGATTCAGGAAATTGTTGGAAATGGGCAGTGGGCATATTATAAACTTTTTGCTGCAGCTGAGCACCACCATTTATCATTTTTAAAGCGAAATTGGACATTATTAAGCTCTACCAAACGTCTGTGTGTTGCAGCCATTTAAAGCTGCCAAGAGCAGTACCTACAATTGATTACCTTTATGAAATAATATCAGCTAAAATGGATGCATGCCTCCAAAGTCCATGCATTATTTGGACAAAATTCACCTATACTCATATATGCCATATGTTGAAATAAGGAACTTCATTTGGAAAAGCCAGCTGTTCAGTGGATGTTTTGTATGAAAAATCAAATTCTATGCCACACATGCATATGATAACAGCCATTGACATTTTTGAAAACTGGATAATCTGCCAAAAGTTTTCAAACAATTCAAATGGGGTGGTATTATCATTAAAAACAAACCATGGTTAATTTTTATCGTGGTTAGAATGATTTGGTACAATGTATCGCCTGCTATTTATTATCGGTTGATCTTGCCAACCTATTAGATTGACAAATGTTATCCATTAATTTCAACACACATACATTCTATTCTATATTGCACTTTCATTGACAGCCATTTGCATTACCCAAAATGTCCCAGTCCCATAATGCATCAGTCAATCATGATGGAACATATTATACATGCAAGTCTACAGATCTTGTGTAACAAAAAATCATGTTTACCGTTATAAATCTTGATTTATACCAAGATCAGTATTCTAGAATATAGGCCTAATCAAAATATGTGAACGTGAATGGGGTATAAGAAATACACTTACATTACTCTAAACGATAGAACTTATCAAAAATAGTGAATTTTTAAGTTCTGGCTAAATGATAGAACTTATCAAAAATAGTGAATTAATTTTCAAGTTCTGGCAACTATGTTGAGTCTGTAGTTTTTTTAAAAAAAATCAGAAAGTAACAAAAATAGTTTTATGAGACGAGTGACTTGTGGCGGCAAGTGACGTCAATGGATGACGAAATCCCTCTTAATAGTATTGGCATTGACCAAAACGATGCATTTCGTCACCGATTGACGTCACTGCCATTACAGGGTGTCTTCTAAAACATTTTTTGTGTTAAATGTTTTAAAACTAGACTATTTTTTATATGTTCTATCGTTTGAAAATAACCTTTTTATAGTGGACTTCTCCTATATTTAATTGAAAATGCTTTATAATAGGCCTACACAAAAAATAAGATTTATTTTTTTTTAATTTAAAATGGAGCAAATTACGAAAAACTGAATAAATACGGCATTGAAGTCCTTGACTAAAATTAATAAACGAGTTTCCCAAGGAATTCTGAACATATGTATAACATCAATGTAATCATGGATATATACTCTGTGCCAGCTCAAGAGTTGAGAAACCAGATTATAAACACATTTAGAACAAAATCTCAAGTAATCTTAAAGGCAATTTTAAACTTTTATGCCTCAAATAAAATAGTCATATAAATATTCACCTTAACTTCATATTCAATGATGTGCGTTATTTGTGTACATGCATGCAGTTTGCAATATTATTGGCAATAAGAACACAATAAAGTTATCGTAAAATCAAAAATAACCCCTTTTATAATGAATTATTGTGATGCATTTTTTTATGTTTTTATCACTAAGATTTATTGCTCGTTAAAATGGATGGCAATTTTGGCAGAAAATGTTTTTCTACTTAAGATTATTTAATCAACTGCATACACGGGCATTTACGTTATTGCCCATCATTTAAAGTTGGGGCAGATATGAAATAAATGAAGAAAATATAGATTTCGATATGTACAAGAAAGTATGAGGGGAGGCTTGGAATTTGAGTTATAGTGCTCACATAACAGTGTGTGTTATGGATATATGAATCCAAATCGGCCTGAATAGAGAAGTATTAGACATTTAAGCATTGCACAAGTCAACTCTTGGTATGAACACTATAATGATAAACGAAGAAAAGCTTTCTGCATAAGAATTCACACCAACAGCTGGAACACACATTCCATACTTGACAGCATATCAGACTCTTTCATAGAGAGCTTCTTGCTGTTCATATCACAGTCATGCACACAAGAAAAAAGCAAGAAAGACTTCAAATGAAATTGAAAACTTTTCAGTATATATTCAACATTTGAGATTGCTAATATATTGATGCAAATAGGCAAATCTTTAGATTAGGGAAATTTCAAATGTTACGTAACACAGTTGGTAGAAGGGGATGTAGAGAGAGAGAGAAAGAGACAGGTTGCCATTACATGAGACAAAGACCTTTAACCAATGCTTTAGGAAAGTTTTACAGGAAAAAGATCATCATTAGCATATACCCTGTTTGAGCATATTTGTTTAATCTGTTAAATTTCTGTTATTATTTCTTTGAATTAAGGAACCAATAAAGAACAAATGATCTTTTGATTTTATATATAGGCCCTATATGAAATTGTATATAATTGATCCAGTATTATTGAATTAAAATGTTGCAAACAAATAACTTCTGAGAAAATGAAATAAATAATAGTTATAAAAGTGATTTAAGAAATGGTCAAGAAATAAGATGGTAGATTTTCAAATTTAATATTTTGTGAAAATTACCACATTAAAGAAATATTCAATTTGTTTTCTAAGTTTCTTAATAAAGTATAAAATTAGCGATAAAAAATAATATAATATAAAAATAAAATATAATGCTGACCATATTACAAATACTAATTGCTTCATGCGTGAAGAGTAAAATTGAACCTATATATGATTTTTATTGCTTGTATTTTATAGTAAGGAAATTGCAATTTAGATGATTCTAAATATAAAAATCCCAGACTTTCTTTGAAAGTTTATGCAATTTAACTTAAAATTATTTTTTCAAGACTGTATACCAAACTGTTTTATAAAATTAAAAATTTTACTTTACTTTACTGTCATCTTTTACCTTATAAATATATTCAACTTCTGTCACAACTGTAACCAATTAAAGTTCAAGATGGTCAGTGCAACACAACTTCATTGACCTTAAATCATTACACGCAACAATGTATTACTATTAGCTCAAGTTAACGTAACTACACAATAAAACCTTGGATTGATTTAACTATCATGTTTCACATCTTAATTAATGGACTTTCCAAATTAATGAATAATGTATCAAGAAATTGCTGAATGTCCCATGTGCGACCACAATAGAGCTCCCACGGTTGCTTTATCGTTAGTGAAAATGCAGGAAACACGATCCACGTTGCAAAAAGAAAACTCAATAGCTTTAAGCCAAAAATTTCTCTTTGGATATAGATATAGCTGGCTACCTTAATCATAAATGATTGATTGTTTGCATTAACAAAGCATTCCCCAATGAACATGGGACACGCAATATATTAGAAACGAAGAGGATCGAAATAACCAAAAAAAAAAAAAAAAAAATTCTTCGGAATTCTGATGAAAAAGGTTATACACAGCTGCATGCATTAAATTACCTTAATAACGATATAGTGCCATATTTAATGCTTTTCAAATGCATAAAAATTTTATTCATGAATATGAAATTCAATAGATAACATATTCGTGAACCAGGCGAACATATATACACAAAAACCCAAGTTTCATTGAAAATGAGGCAAGATTACGTATATACGTTTAAAAAAAATACAGTTTATAGGCGTTGATGGTTATGTGCCTACTTTTCACTTATGAGTTTATCTTTGCTGTTACGGCAATGTGGGGGGAAATAGCATTATGAAGATACGGTTATGAATTTCGTCGCCAAATTGAATTCAAATGGAAAAATCGTGTGCACATTTAAAGTCGTATATTTAAAATTCCCCCACTTTAAATGCAGACAGATCTTGTGGGAATATGATAAAAATTGGAAATTTTTCATTAGGCCTACTTTCAAATGAGCTCCGAATCATTTATGAAAAGTTGATTTTTCAATACAGCCAAGACCTTGTAATCATTAATAGGGTCGTCCATATATTACGCAATGTTGATTGGGTGAAGGGGAAGGCCATGCACCAATTTTCTTACAATGAGTTCCAAATGGAGACAAAGTTTCAAATGGGTTCTAAGCTGTAATAGGGACTTTGCGCAGACCTACAAAAGTGTGAAAAGTCACAAAAGTGCAAACATAAACGAAAGTTTAAAAAAATTGGCAATAGTCCAAATTAAATCACAGAACAATGACATTTTCATTAGTAATGCAAAAATGATTGCAAAATAATTTTGTCTGATTGTGTAATTCTATCGTAAAAATTGGACTGATGCCAATAATTTTAAACTTTCGTTGTTAACAAAGTTAAATTTTGTGATTTTTATCAACTTTTGTTGTTCTGCGCAAAGTCCCTAATATGACTCACTACGTGCCTATTTTATAAAATTATAAATATTCAATTTAATTGAATTTCATTTTACTAATTTCAAATTTTCCCTAATTTCCCTAGCTTTGCAGGATTTTTTACAAAGGGAACACTTATTAAGTGGGACACTTCATAAAGGGAACCATTTATTTTCAAATAAAATACGGAAAAATAGTAAACATAAAAATTAATTCTATAGAGTTTAAAATAAACTTGCCATTAATTTAGAAATAATGATAAGCTGGTTTCAGCTATAGTGGTCTTTCTATGACTTGTACTAAAGTTATGCAGACTTTCCCTTTAACTAACAATGATTATATGCAATGGTTATCTACCCAATTTCTTTTAACCAGTTAATTACGACGGGTCGACATTTACTGTTAAATACAAATGTAAAAATGGAAATGAGTTACTCACAGTTCAGGTCCAATGTGACGACTTTGGTGGCTGGAAGGGTAATATTGTTGTTGGAAGCCTGACAAGTCAAAGTGGCACCAAGATCCTGCCTTGACAATGATAAAATCTGCAACTCATTTTTTATGGTTCCATCGGGAGTGATATCATAAGTTCCAGCTAGAAGGGAAGATCCCTTCCACCAAGTAATGGCAGGTAAAGGGTTACCTGTGCAAAGAAAAAAAAATTGCAGTTAGCCACATATAACAAAAAATCGGAAAAATTGATTACTGACACTGATTTATGAGCACAATTTTCGTCTATCCCCTAAGGAATCGTTTATTTTTCTTTGAGAAAGTTCAAGACATAAACTTCAATCGTTATTTAAAAAACGAAAAAAATCAAGATATATGCCCATGATCGACATCTCAATTTGAATATATTTTTCAAAAGGTGCATTTACTGCATATACTAGTTTGCATATTTATTATAGTCTATCGCAGGTCTACTATAGTGTAGTCTGTATTGCCCCTCTGTTACGTGAGCACTTTAAGTTGCCCAATCGGCGATAACTAATTTGCATAATTTTCATATTGCACTATCTTTCACCACCTAAAGCAAAAATAAGACAATATAGGCAAATGTTAGAGGGACAATACATACACTGTATAAAGATTAATGCAAATAGTGTGAATTCAGTAACACACAATGAAAAAACTAGAGTTTTTAAAATTAATTAAATTCGATAAAAAGCAAATAAACATCTTAAAATTCCTTCTTATAATTGTACATAAGCATGCCATGTTGTAAGTAAATTACGATTGATTAAATTAAACAAACATAAAACTCATCGCTTAATCCATTCAATTATTTCAGTTAGTTAAAAAAATAAAACGTGAACAACAAATAAACTAAGTACCAAAGTACCTTCCTGAATTAATTATGGTTTATAAGATAATAAACTTGAAACTATTTTTTTAATTTCAAATAAATGTCAGTCTTACATCAATTTATAGTATCAACTACTTATCAATTTTAAAGGGGAATACTACCCTAATAAAGTAACTCCTAAGCGAAAGAACATATCAAAATATTGCATATCGAAGTTTTAGCAACTGTATAATAAAAATAAATAAAAAACAGTTTTATTTGTTTTTGTTTAAAAAAAACTAGACTGAACATATAGTTGCAAAAACTTCGACATACACTAAGTTTGACATGTTCTATTGTTTAGGGTGGTCTTTCCCTTTACAGATTTTATAATGTAGGCATATGTTCAGATATACTGATACCAACCTGTATAACATCTATGGTATCAGTGATTGCCAAGGTATATTAAAATAAAACTCCACTCAATTGACAGTTATCTTAAATTAAAAAAATCTAAAACATATATAAAACAAATTAAAAACCAATATGGGATCTTTCCCTTTCATACTATTCCCAGAAGTCCATTAACTTGAGTTCTAATGATATACATGGGCAGCGCCATATACTGTCCTCTAGAGTGAATGGTGATAAAATATGAAATTATATTTCATTTTCTCACTACCCTTCCTCGCTCCAGTTATTTTGTCTCTGACAACTTAAAATAGGGTGGCTTTTGAATGCCATCTATTGACAACATTTGGCAAACTAACTACAAGGACGAGAAATAATTACCATTTAAGCAATGCTTACAAAATTCCCATTTAAGCAATGTATACGATACCGTGGATCTAACTGTAGTTCGGAAAACAGATTCTAAATTCTTCTCAATTTACACGTATAATGATTCACATCAATACTAGACATAGCAGGCAATAATAGTACTATCAAAGAATTCATTACCTAGTTAGGAAAATGATTGTCAGGTCTTCAGTTAGGATTGTGGTTATACCCACAAATAACCATAATCCTCTAATAATTAATTATTAACAACGTTTTAATCGAAGCAAATAGATACAAGCAAATGGCCGGCGGATGAATATGGTAACTTGGTGATCTCTCGCTAGAGTGCATGCAAAAACCTCCCTATTATGTGGAAAATTAAAGTCAAACGGATCATTGTTAAAATGAAAAATACATTTTCTCATCATGCACCACTAATAGGCAATATGGCGCTGTTCAGTCATGTAATTATAATTCCTGTAAAATGCACATTTCGTTAAGTGTAACTGATTAAAAACGAGTTAATTTCTATACTACAGGTGTATATAATACATAAAAAAAATTCCATAAAGTAGAACGTTCCACTAGTTGTAAAAGGTTTATAAGGCCTATCACCCAGTAGTGTAAATTTCCCTAAACAATTTCCTATTCCAAACTTCACAATAGTCCAGCTGATCAAAAAAGACACGTATTACAATATTTATCTTCCGTGGACTGACTATCATTCATTTAGCTAATTGAACATCACAACACAAGAGTGTCAAGCCGCCTAAAGTCAGTGTATAAACATGCCTGTGCTAAATTTGCATTCATTTGCATGTGGTATGTAAACAATCACTCAAGTATGTTAATGTGGCCGTCAACGTCCATTCAAATGAGCCCATTGTGGGGCTTTATCCCTGCATGATTAAAGGGGTCCTCAATATCCTTTTTTCAGCCTGCTTTCACTTATTATGTAATCCGCATTTGGACCATATTGTCTCGCTGCCAATATATTGTAATATATTTCACTAGACACCCTGCACACCAGGCACGAAAGTGGAAGTCCACCTGGGAGACTAATCGATCATTGCCAGTACATTGTCAAGGGACATCTCTCTTTAATACAAACTCTATATAGATGAAGAGAGGTCAGTGCATTTACTTTCACTTTTAAAACTCCAAATTCACTTTTGTCTAGTTAAAGTGTCAACAAGCTTCATTTTTTTATTTGGTATCCGCATTAGTCAGCTGCACTTTTACGTTAATGCCAATTTGTATTAAAGTACATAAAAAAGACGAATCAAAGAGGGAATTATAAACTGGTTTATCGATTGGTGTAATGCATATCTCAAGTCTTTTTTACAGGGCATGCATCAGTGCTGGGTATTCTCTATTTTCTTTACATTGAAATTACTGCATTTTTCATGATTTTTTTCCATGCTTCTCCGAATTTCACTTATTTTTCTAAGAAAAAATAAAACTCTTTACCTTTATACAACGACTTTCAACATCTGAATTTTAATTATACACTTGAGTATAGAAACATGCCCCAAGTGCAACCCAGACCTTTATTGTGAACTGAATGATGATCTAAGGCAGGGCAAGATTACAAACTCAGTTGGATCTGATTTCATCTTATATGCCATTATTTATACGAAAAAAAAAAAAAGATGTTTAGTTGCGACTGAAACTGTATCTTGATTACCTATCACAAGGTTCCTGGCATAATTTTAGGTATACTGAATCCCCAGGCGACTAAATGTGTGCTATTTCCCTGGTCAATTGCATATCTCATACCTAAATATTTGCTAACCTATAATGGAATACGAGTATATAGCAATAGGTAAGCTAAATAAAACATAAAAACTTTTTAAAAACAATTAAAAGAGGATGACGTTCGTTGAAAAATGTGGTTCTGCGATTTATTATTAAATAACTAAGCATAACATATTTGTGAAATTTTGGGAATAACATTCTCTTAAGGTACACTCTTAAATGAAAAATACGTTTTTTCTAAGCTGGTCTTCCCCTTTAAATCAGTCAAACATTATGTGCCACAAATAAGTAAATGAAATGAAAAAAGATACATGGATAACACAGCATTAAAATACTTATTTTACATTTCAATAGAAATTTTTCTAAATATATTTTTTTCAATTTCAGCATATATGAGCAAAGTAAAAAATTGAAGTGAATCATATATATACCAAAGTAAATAGAGTGAGATTAGAGGATCTAGTATCCATGGCTGCCAGTAAGTATTTATCATCACAATGCATAGATTTTAATGTATGTTATATATTTTTTCATTCTCAAGTCAATACAACCAAACGATTTGTAGGTGGAAAAAAATAGCTCGTCATGTTACAAGAAAAGGCGGTATTTTTTGCAAGGATGCACATGGTATAATTAAAATATTCAGTTTTGTGAGAAAAAAAAATCTTTTTCCGAAAATGTTTTCCAAGTATTTGGCGTTCCATTAAAGTATCATATTTTCCATTAGCCCTGCCAAGACTGGATATAGCATGTATAGAGGAAGTAGAAAAGGGAATTTCAAAATCCTTTTAAAGGAATTGATTTGAAATTTTTTGGCTATAGCCCAAGAGATCAACTACTACTATATTATTGAAACCGAGTGAACTGAAACAAAAACTGACATTTGTCCATATGGTCAAGTCCTGACGATAAATTACACACATTTATAATGTATGAACCTACCTCCTCAGCTAATAAGCGACAACAGAAATGGATAAGTGCCATTTATTAGAGCAAATATGTTTCCAACAAGAAGCAATTTTGTTTGTTTTTGCATTTGTTGACTTTTCTTGGTAACAGAATGGCCAATATTATTTATATAAATAGAGAAATAATGAAATAGAAATTGGGAAAATAAAATCAAATAACTTTCTTCAAAAATTTGTGAGCAGTAACTTACAGGAACAAAAATGCATTGCCTAACATACTCGTAAATAACTTAGAATTAGCAGAAAAATAAATCATGAAATACCACTGAGATTATAGAATTTCCTGACTAAAGGGGTAGACCACCCTAGAAAAAATAATTTCTCTCTCAAGTGTATAGGTCTACATTTAATGAAATACTTTTCCCACATTTCACAACTATGTTAAAGGGGAAGTCAGCCCTAGTTACATGTTATTTTTAAATGAAAGTAAATCCAAAATTAAATAATACAAAATATATAGATATTTGAAATCAGTTTACCATTATTTAAAAAAACGAGTTTTTTGCCAAAACAAGGTAGGCTGACATTTTAATGAAACCATGTGCTTCACAGCTGATGACTAGCATGCCATCTACTGAGAAATGCTTGCAACATCCGCCATTAAAAGAGTCCTTGTTTGGCATCACTTTTTCTCTATGGCATAAGCACATGTTCAAGTAAAACATGAAT
>JAQFYV010000101.1:0-14850 GCA_034695065.1 Choneiulus palmatus | reverse complement strand
CTGGGTATCAACTATATATTAAATGAAATCATTGGACAAGTTCCCAATTTTTATAAAAAAAAAGAAAAAAATCCTTGTTTAAACTTCAGAATTTACCATAAATAATGAAAACAAACGACAGACTAACCGTATATATCAGATTTTCGGGAATCTGACACGGCTTTTTATGAACGGGTTGGCTAAAGGATCGTGGAGTAAATGCACAGCACAACATGGCCACAGTCTGAACATCACCCAACTGAAGATAATGCTGAATTCTGTAAAAGAAGAAAAAAAAAAAGAAATGTTTATTCCACATAAAAGATTTTTCTGCATTCCAACAGTACATACAAATCAAGAGTGGGGAATCTGTATGGTCACAGAAAATGTCAGTAAGTCAGAAAATATCAGTAAGTCAGAAAATATCATGTATGCTCCTAGAATAGTATATTTTGTACAATTTACAAAAGAAAACTGTGTTAATTTCCCATAGGAAAGTTTTTGCAACTCGATTTGGACAACTGAAGGGCCCATAAACCAAAAAAATACCAAATTGAATAGAATGCTAATTTTCAGGTAATCTTGAAGTCCTTTTCCCAAAATTTTGCCTCAATAATTAAATACAAATTAAAATAAAGCCAGATTTTAAGGACTTTTTTTCCGCCTCTTGGTAAATGTGCTGAGATTCTCTGCAAAAACTGATGTAAAATTTAGAGTAAATTTTCATTTTCGTGAAAATGCACCCTCCATGCCAAAACTAGAAAGTATATTGAGCATGTGTTTGGTAAAGGCATATTAGAACAAACCGTTCTGAGTGCTTGTCATAAGGATAATGGAATACTAGACTGAATATAATTAAGGTTGCATTAGTTCATATGTTATATTTGAAACAAATTGTACCTAGGGAATTCAATTTCTTTCCATGGAAAATTTAAATATGGTCCAGAAAAAACTTACAAAGCCAAAGAATTTTTAGCAATAGTCTGTTAAAAGTCCGTTTTTTCTTAAATCTGCAAAAGTGCTTACAAAGATTGGAACAACTTTCTCCCAAATGGATGACTAGCCCATGGAACTCCAGAATTCGGATCTGGGTTTGGCAACAAGCTAGGGCTGGCAGACAATGAAGCCAAAGACCAAAGCTGAAAATAAACAAACAATTTAATTATTCACATTTAACATTAGGTTTTGAAGGAAAAATATACAAAACCTGAACAAGATCTTTGCGTCCAATTGAAGCTACCACCGCCATATTTTTTATGCATGTGGATGAAATGTCATGTTCGTCTAATCTGTAAAGTTTAAATAAAAAAAAATTATTTTAATAGATTCTCTATGAAACCACAAGAGCATTTCGATAAAATATAAGCACTTTTATTGGGTTTTATAACTTGCATTCTCAGAACACAAGCTCAATTTTTCCTGGCTTTCCCTGACCAAAATTAAAATTTTTCCAGAATATAAGTTCAATTTTCCCTGATCTTCATTGAAAAAAAAAATAAAAATTTCCCAGACATTTAAATTAATTTTTAAATTTAGTGAAATGAAAGAATTTCAATGAAATTGACAAATAGCAGTTTTTTGCTATAAGATTTAATGCTAATGTCAATAACATATACAGTAGACGCTTGATAATTCGAAACTCAAGGGACCAGACTAAAAATTTGATTTAGCGAGATTTTCGAATTAGTAAGATTTCAATTTATCAAGATTGAAGAGGGATAAATTCAAATTATCGAGATTGATGAATTTACAATTGCACAGGGGGTACTACATTAAATTTTACAAAGCATACAAATTGACTTATTAAATTTCCCTGACTTTTTGCTTTATTTTGAGAATGTCCTTGACTTTCCCTGATCTAATTCCTCTTCCCTGACTTTCCAGGTCAGTTTCAACTCTGTACTAAGAATTTTAAGAAAAACATTGATGCTTTGTCATAAGCAAATATGGACTTTTATGGATTTTCTATGAGATAATAAAATAAAAGCTTTTATGAAGATATTTCAAAAATTAAATAGTAAAATAGTGCTTTTTGTCAAAAACAATCGCATTTAAAGGATTCTTATTAAATTAAAATAACTTCCACAAAATTGAGATAAGGTAAACTACTGAAAAATCTGCCAAAACACAGAAATTAAAAAGTATTAGAAAATAGGAAATATACGAATATACTTACGAGACAAATGGAACTAAATATGCCAAAATTTCAGCATACTTACACATAGGCTTGGGCTAGTTCTCTGCTAATTGGCATCAGATTTGAAATATCATATATGACAATGGAACACATTTTTTGGTTTCGGGACTGAATTTCGTCCTTTCGTAATTTTCCACGAGCCCTTTGTCTCTGTAATGATATTCCAAAGAACATTCCTTGTAAATAAATATTACTAATTGCAGTATACAAAATTGGCAGAGAAATGTGTGATTTTCGAAATATCTTAAAATCAAAATTTTTGCAGACATCTCAGAAAATATTAACTTCAATTACATTGTGTTAAACAAATCAGTACAAGTGTAAAACAATCAGTACATTCATAATGTAATCTGAAAAGTCATCAGCAAACTTCAGACCCATAGGTGGCTATGGGTCTGAAACGTACTGATGACTTTTTAGTTGACATTATGAATGTACTGAATAGCTAGACTGTAGCAGGCTGCTTTCTTGCCTGGTTAAGTCCAAGGCTTAAAAACAAAACGATTCCTGAGAGGTAGTAAAAAGTCTCCTTAAAATCTATCCTTCTTTTAATATTTGTTATTCAATTACTTATTTAATTACTGGAGCAAAATTTTGAGAAAAGGGCCTTCTCTTCAATTAGCATTCAGTGAGCATTCTCTTCAATTTGGTATTTTTGTTATGTTTGTGAGCTCTTTGGTTTCAAAATGATATCCAAAAACTTCCCTATGGGCCATCAACACAGTCATCCTTCCCCCTTAATTTTTAAGGGATTTACCAGTCTTGTCGAATAAATGTCGATTATTTGACTCCTCTAGTATATAATACTAAATTAAAAATAAGAAAAATCATTACCCTGTCCTGATAATAAAATGCTGAAATGGATACGCTCGGATCTCCAGTCGGACTCTGCGCTACGGGAGGATACATTAAATTAAAAGGAGGGGTCGTCTGGCCTGGTTGCAATGGATTTGCTGCATATGCAATCAATGCTGACAGCGATCTCGGAGTAACTTCAGGTCCATTTGGTAAACCTTTCATATGCAAAGGTCTTGTATAACAAACTAGGAACCCTAAATAATAAGACATTGATTTTAAATTAGAGATTTGATTTTACAGTAAACCTTCGTTAGTACAAACTTTTAAAGGGAATGATAATTGGTTCTTATTAAGTGGAGTACTCATTTAACTAATCATAAGTTACCCAAAAAAAAAAAAAACTTTTTAAAGAGTTCTTATTAAGCAGAAGTTATTATTTGAGTTCGTTATAACGAGGGTTTTACTGTACTTTATTAAAAATACTCGATAGAAAATTTTAGAGAAAGGACAGACTACCTGCACCACAAAATGTAGCTCCAGAGGTTCTCGGAAAAGGAACATTGGCATCCTGATAGCTGCCGTACATTTTTGGAGGAAGGAACGTCTGTGGTGTATCCAAAGTAAATGGACTACCTATGTCCATAGTCTCTTTCTCTAACATCTTAAAAGCAAAATACCATTGAAAGCTCTCAACCGATTGATTTTCGTGAATTTCGATTTAATTGATAAAAGACTGAATTCTTTATAAATATTTTCAAAAAAGTTTAAAGAGAAAGCCCACACTAGAAAAAGTACTTTTCTTTCAAGAGTATACACAATAAGACACCACTATCCATAAAATTTCCCAACTTTGTTATGCTTAGTTATTGCCACATTTTGCAATGCATGTGCAAATCCAGAACATCACACATAATTCGTACATGCAATGCACCACATTCTGGACAAAATCACGTGAGTACTCATTTTTGCTCGAATGAAATGGCAAATGACTTTAGCAATACACTTGTAAGAAAAACACATTTTTCTAGGGTTGTCTTACCCTTCAAATAGAAAACTACTCACGGCACAGGAATCAAGGGTAGATATAAGCTGCCTCAAACATGGTTCCAAGCATGACAAATTTTTCTTCACGTGTTGTTGGCACGTCATTCTTAGGACCTGAGCAAATGTAAGGAAACATTAATTGTTTGATATTTGCTTATTGTAAAAAACATATGGAACATTAAATGAGATAAAACAATTTTTTGGATTCACAAATTAAATGGCATACAATATTTTAATTTAAGTGGGAAAAATAATACCAATGGAGGAAAAACGTTCACCTAAAATAAACAAAGTAAAACCTCTGAAATGGATGGAAGAATAGCCTGGATCACTCCTTCTCTAGTCCAGTGATAAACATTTAATTTAATTATTTGATTATTCACTAATTTAGATTTATAACAAAGCTAAATATTTAAGAAATTCCTGTGAATTTTGGAATGCCTTCAAATATATGGAACTAATTAGCAAATATGCAGTCAAAAAAATATTAAAAATTTATTGTAATTTATAAATGACTCATATAAATATTGAGTGCTTCATCACAAATTCATTCAATAATTGGTTTTTCAGAAAGGTTGGGGAGTTACATAATATTTTTTGATATACTATACATAGATGTGACATTTTAATTCTTGCGATAATATCACTACTGATAAAATTTACGAGAAAAATTCAGTTGGAATATTTGTGTTCTAAACTAATACAATTTACAAATACAAATACAAAGACAAAATAAAAAGAAAACTATTACAATAACTTACCTTCGATAGTTCGTTTTTGATGTTATTACTGACAATCGAGCCTTTACAGAACTGTATTGTAGGAGGAGAATTGAATGGGTAAGATGCGGGAAACATAAGTAGAACTCGCACTTTTAGTTTTCCACTGCTCGCCGAAACGATGCATGTCCTTGCATTTAAATCCATCTAAAATTATTCTAGATTACGTAATGAACCATATTCGTATTTCAATTCTTCAGCAATTTAGTTTACCTCCTCAACGCGAACATTTGGTATGTTTCTATTAAGTAGAAGAAACTCCTGGTTAAGATTTTTAGGCTGTGAAGGAGAAGCCATATCGTTCTTAGCATCTCCGCTTTCTGTATCTTCAGTTTTTTCAGATTCGTAAGCTGTGGTGAATTTCATTTCTTCATCTTCGTCTATGAGCTGCGCAGGAGTCAAAGTATGGCCGTTCAGATCGTTTCGGGAATTAGTGTCCGAAACCTGAGAAACGATCTGGCCGTTAGTAGAGTTCATTTCCACGGATTCGAGCCCGGCAGAAATGGGTTCCAAATCATCCGAAAGATCGGTGTCATGGCCACAGAGCTAATGTATTATGGAGGAAATTAGTAACTGTTAGACAATTACATGGTTCCTAAGTGACAAATACCGTAAATCTCCGCAAATGTGTTTTCTGTTAGCACAGTGTGTTTAAAATGACTCAAATATAACCATAGTGCTTATATATTCGAATCGCATTTTTCCAATAAAAATAATTAGCACATACTAGTGCAATACCTTCGCATCAACAGGTATTTATAGTTTGTGATTTTTCGTACTCTACATTTTAGAGCACAAAAGTGAATAACTCATTCTCAAGTAGGCAGTGCACATGGGCAACCATAGCTCCAGGGTGCAAGATAATTCTCAAAACTATTCACTAAACATAGACAGTATTTACAACATGGAAAATATATATTATAGGGACATATGAACAATTACAAATTCATTTCCCCATCCCCATAAAAACATTGTAAAGTCCTGGCTTATTTGTGGGGATTTACGGTAACAACAACTATATTCAATATGTCCAACTTTTTGAAGTTGTGCATCGATGCGCCAAATCCTAAGACTCTGATCTTTCGACCACGTTACTAGCTGATAATCTTTACTTTCTAGAGTGTAAATTTCATAATAAAATTAATATTTTCAGCATTTGGTCGAAATGCATAAGTGCACCAACCTTCGCACTGTTCCCTCCACTCGAACTCGAGCACGACATCAGTATGGCCAACAAATGTGTGAACTGGAGAACGCAGCGCGCTCGTGTTCCATAACAAAAGACTGTTTTCCCCTCTTCTAAGTTGAGGCACGACGACAGTTATCAAACCTTCCCCAAAAGGCTAGATACACAATTCACCGAAACAGTTATAGCTGTTTACATTGATCATTATAAAAATAATAAATCAGGTGGAAAAAATGTAATGGACGTACGGTAAATCTGGCTCTCCAAACAGGAGAGCTAGACGAGAGTATACTAGTGGCCCGACAAGGATTAGTAACATCCCAAAACTGCAAGAATAATTTTTAAAAACTAAAGTTACAATAAGGTCAGAATTAAAGATTTTTTTCCGCCCTTCAATTAAACACATCTTGAATTTACACAGGCAAAAAAGATCCTGAAACTACCTAGCTATTTTTTTTCTCTATAATTTTATACTTTTATATTCCTTTAAAGGGGAAGTCCATCCTATAAAGGATACTATTCCTAAAATTTCACAACCACGTTACTATCGCCACATTTTACAATGCACAACCAAATGTGCTCTGCACAACATTTTGGAACGAAATCAAGTAAATAGTTAATTTTGGTTGACTGAAAGGCAGACGTCTGCGATAGTCTCATTTCAAATTTATATTAATTTTTATATATAAAAAAATATGGATAACAGTTGTAAGCTTTCATTAATAGTAATTTTTTTAATGTATACTCTCTAAAGAAAAATACTTTTCTCTAAGGTGGAATCCAAGATGGCGGTTACCGTCATCTTCCCTTAAGGTCACAATGAGACCTGAACATGAATTTTTGTTAAATCAAGTTTCTAATTTTCCATCTTTGATTTAAACAACTACTTTTAATAATAAAATCAAATTATTAAAATCTGTTGATTAACATCAGTACACCTTGAAACGTAGCGAATTCATTTCATTCAGATATTTACCTTGACGGTGCAATCTTGACTAGAAGTAGCTAAGTGATATTCCTGACCAGGAATCGGACTCCAATCCAGGCCGTGTATTTTAGATAGATGCGCAGCTATATACTGAACAGGACTCGAGCCTTTCTGAAATTAAAAAAATAGCGCTTAATAACCTGACATTCGTTTTATTTCAAAAAATTAATATCAACAGGTTGGAAATATTCACCCGATGATCCCATAATCTGACATCTCCATCATGTGCTGTTGCTAGCAGTTCGTCCCTTGCCTTATTCCACTTTACTTGACTTGCACCAGCTAAAAAACCATTCATACATTTCCTATCCAGGTTATAAAAAACAATTGCTTGCAGTTCCCAAATCTACATGCTTAGCAAATGTTCTTAAGTGTTCCTAATTGCTCATTAAGGGGAGGGTGATGATAAGCGACATCTCAGATTCTGGATCGTTTGAGAGCAACACAACTACGATGCAAAAAGTAAAAATATGGAAAGTTATTACCAAATGCATGTTCACTGTACTTTCTAACGTACACCTCTCTGTAAATGTTTTTTTTTTAAATCTTGGAGCTAAAAACGCAAAAATGACAGCTCGAGAGTAACAAGCTATGGTTTTCCTCTTCAACTTGGTAATTTTTCATGATTTTTAAATAAATATTTACAAAGATCCTCTTCAAAATCTTTGATATAAATTTTGCGAAAATTGTATCGGGGAAAATGTATCATATACTCTATATCAAAATTACAAAGATGTCCATTGAGCATTTGCTTGATAATGATTTCCACATTTATGATCATGGTTGTGCTACTACGAAAAGCACTATAAATCCAAGATGGCGATAATATCAACCTTAATACAATCTGCCCTTGTTTGAAAAAGGGCAGTAAGCCCCGACAACAAGATTTTGAGAATAATGACAAAAGAAGATGATTAAAGACTGCTTTTTATATTGACATTACATGGTTAAAGAGGAGCTACTGCAATTTACCAAACACAATTTCAATGTGTTAGGTGTAGATTGCTGCAGTGAATTATTGCCAGATAATGAAGCACTTACCGCAGTAATAGTAGAACTGTCTTTGGAACATTTGTTAGCAATTGTTTGGAACACTTGTTAAAATTTTTTTTTTTTTTGACCTGAGTAAAGTTAATAATCAGCACACAATTCATTACTATTTGTATAAATATTAATTATTATAAACGCAATGTGAAACGAAGTTGACATACATGTATTTGGAGTAGAGAACTTAAGCATTAAAAATGTAAATTATTGCTTACCAATAGCACATAAAGATTGTGTTGGACGTCTAGAGTCTCGTATGTCCCATAAATGAACGTAAGTATCCACTGAACAGGTTGCAAGGAGATTCGAATCAAATGGTGACCAATTTAAGTCACTGTAAATAATAATAATAATAATAATAATAATAAATATTAAAATTAATAATTTTATTACAAATATGGTGTCGAATCATACCTTATCACACGTGTATGTGCCCTTAGTATATGCTGAGTTATTACTTCTCCATCAAGATGTAACAAAAGCTCTGCTCTTTGGTTGCACTGAAAATCGGACAATGCAAAAAAAAAAATACTGCAGAACATTTGAAGGTTTTAAATTATTATATTTTTTTTTTTTTTTTTGAAGTCAAGAAGTGCAAAAAAAATTGCAAGTTTATCAAGCAAAAACTTGTAGAATACTTGCAGAAAAACTGTAGAAAACTCCAGTTTGTTTGTAAGTAGACCTATTTCCGAAAGTAGGCCTATAGCCATGTAAAAAACCACAAATTTTCAACAAACAGCCTTATTTGCAGAGAAACCGTAGTTTTCTATAGTTTTTCTTCAATTATTCTACAAATTTTGTTGCATAAACTTGTGACGGCCCTAAGCAATGCTGACCCTCACTTAAATATTTTATTTCATGCAAAATGTATATGAATAGGTAACAAAATTGAACTTTCATTTAAATTTTTTTTTTTGAAAGATGATGAAATTCATAATGTGCATGAACACCAATGCTTGAATGCTTGAATAAAAACTACGGAGCCCCCGTAGTTTTTTTTTTTTTTTTTTTTTTTTTTTGAAATTTTGATTAATTTTTTAAGGGATGTGCACATGCAAAATTAAAACGTACAGTTATAGCAAACATATTTTGCTTATCAAGCATCGGATTCCATTCCGTTGTACCAACTTCCCATTTGCTTTGGCGTGGGTGCTTCTTCATGGAATTCATCGGCTGATCTAAGTCGACAATAGCGAGGCATTTCCTCCTGTTTTCGATATAACGTAGAGATATTAGAAGGTATAAATTTGTTTATACACTTATTTTAAGATCTGGCTTACCCAGCCAAAACAGCTCGCTGCCCAGTGCAGTCCACAGCCATTGCATTGGCCTGTGATAATGAATCAATAACTCATTTTCAGTTATTATAGTCTTCCAAACAAACTTTATTTACATACATGGTAGCCACTAATATTTAAAACATCTTAGCCTGACCACTCTCATTTTAAATCTTAGAACGTGTGCATTTCATCAACTAAGATTTATAAATATATGCATAAAGCTAATATATTCACTCTATGCATCCCTACAATGCCCTAAATACATATTACCAACAAGAAGCACAATTTAACAGTATATTTTCCAAAATTTAGTGTACAAAATATCCCGTACCATATCCTATCTCTAGACAATGCAAGTCGCCAGAAACTACTATATAGCAATTAACATTTTCAATAAATTGTAGTACTATACTCTATCCGACCCTAACCTGCTCGAAACGTAAAGCCCTCTATAGAATGTATTTTTTAAAATTACCCAATCATTGCTTTCATTGCACGAGATTCGAATGCACGTGTTTTCGAATCTCGCGCCATGAAAGCACTGATTGGGTAATTTTAAAAAATACGTTCTATAGAGGGCTTTACGTTTCGAGCAGGTTAGGGTCGGATAGAGTATAGTAAAATGTCATAAAACATTTTCGTGATTAGGAAATGCAACTATATTTAATTCTATACATTTCTAGCTTTCTTAAAAGCATGGAATTATGCCTATGGTTTTATACCCAAAATACTTGCAATAGATTGAAAATATGCTCTGATTTAGCAATAAAATACTAACTTTTGAGAAAGGCGATTGCTAATATTCATAAAATTTCAAACCAGGAAAATTATAGATTTCATGACGTGCCAAACCCTGTTTGGCATACTCGTGACCCATTACAATGTTGGATTTATCCGTATCATTTTAGGTTAAGACAGCGGTGGATTCCTCAAACTTTGACAAATATCCGCAAGACCCAGATGTGCCTCCGCCAGACGACTGCTCCGGTTGGGATGGCGAGTTTTAATCATGCAAGCGTATATTTAGCAACGAAACTACAATTTTTAAATGGTCAGAACCTGTTTAAAAAGAGATAATCATTTTGTTTTGACAGCCTCCTGTTTTGAGAAAAATGTCAAACCACTACGGTATATATGTGCCTAACGAAGAACAAATCATGAAAGCATTCGTATCACGGCACACATGCTGTTGCACTGTTTCGGTCCGATTGGCGAACGTTAGCAATGTCTAGTTTTTACGAGACTCGAAGAAGAACAGTTTGCAAATATTCATACACATCTGCATGATTGTCGTGAAATGATTATATTTTAGTAGCCAGGTTTAATAGCTTCACCATGACTAAACGATTAGGAGCACTATTTCTTTAACCTAACAACTGCTGTGATTATCACAGCCTCTTGTTTGTTGTTTGAACTTTTGCGCGAATACCACTTGGATCATATTCAATGTGGTCGACACTTGTGGCTATACTTGCTTGTATACATACATAATTATAGCCATTTTTAAAACTGTTACATTTGGAAAACAAATACTTTTGTTATTTTGCTAAACCGATATTGCGATTAAATGTTTAAGAAAACAAATTGCATTTATCTGTCGACTTGTTTATTTTCATTGAAACCATCGTGTTCTTCTTATTGTTCTACTTGTTATTATTATTATTATTATCATTTTACAATTTATATTTCTATATTTTGGGAATTAAACTGGGACATTAGAGGTGGGAAAGTATGTAGTAATAGGAGGTTTCAGCCATGTTAATCGTTCATAGACATACTTTTACATCGCCAACTTAAAACCAAAATACATATAATGAAAAATACCAAAATTTATAGAATTTTAATAGGTATGAGAATTGCCTGGGTTTGTTTAAAAAAAGTATTGCAATTAATAAAATAAAAAAATAAAAACGTGTTCTTTAAAAATTTGTTAAAAATCGGCCATAAGTGCTAAGAATAAAAGGACGACTGTATGTTTTAACTGATGGAATAATTTACATTTTACTATTTTGTATAGCTTTTTGCTGATGAAATGCACAGTTTCTAAATGTTTAGAATGGAATGTGATCATATATCAACCAAAATGTATCAATACATATACAAAATGATAAAATGCTGAGTATTTCAGCAATTAAAAAACATACTGTCGTCCTTTTTTCCTAAGGCAAATGGACGATTTATAAAAAAAGTTTAAAGAGAGACGGGGAAAAGGCTAAAAATTTCAATTTTACATTTTTTTATTGTTATTGTATTAATTGTAATAGTTTTTTAAAATCAACCAAAGCATTTGCCTAGCTAATAATACTAAAAATTTTGGTATTGTTTAGCCTATGTATTTTTCTTTCTAGTTAGAAAATGGCGATGTAAAAGTATCTCTATGGGTGATTAACATGGCTGAAACCCCTCCTTAAGGGGTAAGACCATCCTAAACAAAAAAAAAATATTTCAAGAGTATTCATTAAGAAAATACCATTCCCTAAATTTCACAACTATGTTATGCTTAGTTTTTTAATAATAAATTAAAGAAAAAGTTAAGTAATGGCCAAAATACCATGGTCATGTGAATGACGTTGCATTCATACATTTTTCAATGCAAATGCAAATTAAAGAACACCAAGAGTAATTTGCACGTGCAATGCACATTGGAACAAGCTTACGTGAGTACATTCTTATTTATTTGAATGTGTGGGTAGATGACTTCATCTACAGTTTCAATGCAAATTTATTTTAATTCTTTATAAAATAATTATGCACAACATAGTTGTGAAATTTTAGGAAATAATATTTTCTTAATGAATACTCTTGAAAACAAAAAAACAATAAAATGTTGTCTAGGGTGGTCTTACCCTTTAATGCAGAATGGACTAATGAAAACTGCTAAAATTTCTTTCTACAAATATCCACTAAATAAAAGTTTTCAACTTTTTCCACATGAAATACTATTTCAAAGATTCATTTTGCTTCATTAGCAAATGTTTGCTACTTTTTATATGAAAAAAGTTTTTTTTTTATATTTTAAAAAAGGTTTACACGTTGCATCACTTACAAAACGATAAAGGAAATTTTCAGTTGACACCTTGAAACGTATTGCTGCATTGTCTTTTTTGTGAGGACATTTTTGTACTTACAAAGTAGAATGCATGCTTTATTCAGGATTAATATTCAGCAGAGGATGTGTTGAAAATTTTAATTTAAGAGTCTGTTGGAGCCATTTTAATCGCCTATAAGGATCTAAAATGATCTATTCTTACTAACCAAAAGGCAAAAAATACATAAAAAATACCAAAATTTACCGAATTTTAATATCCAGGCCCCTTAAAGTCCTTTTGTCAAAAAGGGATTTCCATTAATAAAATAAGAAATAAAGACGAAAAACAAATAATGAAATTATAACCATTTTCTGTCCTTCTTGAAAATTTATTATAAGTCTTCCATATTTCATAGGACTAAATGACGACAGTATGTTTTAGCTGATGAAATTCTCTACATTTTAGAATTTGTATAATTTTTTATAGGCTAGTTTATGTTGATGAAATGCGAGCATTCTGATTGATTTTTGCAGGCATTTTTGATCAACCAAAATGCATAAAATATTTTTTAAAAAAATGCTTAAATATAGAAATTTCATCAACTAAAATATTCCGTTGTCTGTTTTGTCCTTCGGTCAATTTATAATTTTTTTTTAAAGATGGACAGAAATTATATATATATATTTTTTTTATTTTATTTTAAATTGTAATCCTTTTTTTGAAAAAGAACTTCTGCGGTGCCTACCTATTTAAATTCTGCAAATTTTAGTATTTATTTATGAATTTTAATGCATTTTGTTTAGTAAGAGCAACAATTGTTCATTTTAGGTCCCTATGGGCCAATAACATGGCTCCAAAAGACCCTTAATGTTAGTTTAAATTTATTTATTATTATTAGTTCTTGACTTAAAAAACACCTACAGAAATGTCTAAATTTTCTGCAGTAATTTTTTTGCTGGGATATTCCTACATTAGCAAAAAATTATTATTATTTGTTTGTTTTTATGGGAGGGAGGGGGGGGGGAGGGGAAGACGAATTATGTCGGTATTAAGTTGAACAGTGAGAAACAAATTGGGTGAGAGCAAGGTAAGTTTTTTACTTTTCCTTTGTTGGGGGAGTGAGATGGTGGGCGGGAAAAAAAACAAGGGTATCGAATTTGCACGTGCATGCAATATTTAATTTTGTACAATATGCTACTTTTCTGCAGAATTAACCATTTTCTTCAAAAATATAGCTGCATAAAAGTTTCTGCAGAATTTTGCAAAAAAAATTTTTGAAAAAAATTGAAACTTTTTCTGCTGAAAAATATATTCATAAAACCTGCAACAAATTGTTAACAATCCCGCAGAAAAAAGTACCCAAAATTCTGCACGGAATACTCTGCATAATTCTGCAAGAACTATTTTCATGGATAGTTTGTGCTAATATTATTTTTATATATGAATTTTTTCATTATCTGATTTTCAATGACGATTTTCTTAAAAAAAACTCCAAGAAGGGAATCAAAAAAATTGTTTTGAACATCAAGAAATCAGAAATCGATGTCCAATGATGTTGAGACCCTCGTTTCCCACCCCTCTTCATCCAGAAATAGATTTATTGATTTGTTTATTAAAAGCCTGTTTTCTCTCTTCGCCAAAGGACGTCATGACCTCGACAAAAAACAAATTGTAGTCAACGAACAGAGATTACTGAAACTTTTCTCAGTTTTATCTAGAAATTTGTAAGAGATGCGTCATATACATCAGATGATCATTATTTAAGGGGAACCATCATCATCAACTGGCATCATTTGAGCAGAGATACTTCCTAGTTGCTTCTGCTACGTGCGCATTTCCGTGTAAAAACGCCGGTTAGTGAGGTAAGTGTAAATTTCAACATCTCTGCTTTAATTTGGTAATTTCTGCTTTAAACATTATTAAAGGGCTCAAAATAAAGGGCTACATCAATTAAATTAGCACTAATCCCAACGTATTTGCAGAATATGCACAGTACATAGGTACTATATGTAAAAGTAAAAAAAAAATAAACCACTAATCCTATTGATGTCAGTGCAAAGAGACCTAGGTGAATATTCATGATCCTTGTTTAATTAATTATCCATAGGACCAAATCTTGGACTAAGACCAAATCAACACTCCCTAAAAACAATGCCTTGCATCAAAGTTCAGTCTCCAAATGTGAAATATGAGGAAGAATTCATAGAAGCCAAGTATAACTATGAAACTACCAATGTCGAAACTCAGGGAGAAGTATACAAGGTATTTCAAATTATAAAAATTTAAAGGGGAAGACCACCCTGGTGAAAAGTATATTTTCTTACAAGAGTAGGCTACACTGTATAGGGGGCCTACACAAAAAAACCTTCCTACAATTTCAGTATTATGTTATCCTCATTTAATAATAAATTTAAGAAAAATAATGTTGATGTACGAGATACCATTTAGTACATTCATAATGTCATCTAAAAAGTCATCTGCACGCTTCAGATACATAACCACCTATGCACTTCGCACGTGCAG
>JAQFYV010000100.1:0-14851 GCA_034695065.1 Choneiulus palmatus | reverse complement strand
ATTCGCCTGGAGGAACTTTGGGAAACCACGAAAACTAAAGTCAAGACAGCCGACCTGGGAATTGAACCCAGGTCTCCGGAATGCCAGTCCAGTGTCTTACCAACTAGACCACACTGGTGGAATGCTGGTGTTTTGCCTTATTTTATAATCTTTTAAATTACAATTTTTTTTTGCAAAAACGAATATTGAGCCTATATGCCTATAGGTCTATATAATTTGAAACTGGAGCAATGGATTGTATTTGTTTAAATACAGCTGACATCAGAAGTCTAATTTTAAAATATTATAGTCATGGCCTACTACAGTATAGTCATGGTGATTAGGCAGAGCCTTCGGGTGAGCCTTATTTGCATAACCAGAACTTCAAATAAATCTGCTTTCAAAATCTCTGCTACTGATATGACCCAGAATTGGCTTCCATTGGAAAGTCATGTGAAATTCCCCAGTACTGAAATTACGGACCTTTAGACAAGATTTCGAAGGAAATTCTCATTGAATCTCCCAAGTTTTTCTAAGCCTATAGTCCAATGTTAAAATCTTGTCACACCAGCAACAATAAGACTACTTTATGTAGGAGCACACAAGCTTTTGTGAAATGAAACGAATGCCCAAGAGATGGCTCTGCAAGATCATCATGCATGTATGAAAATAAATATGGGCCTTACCAAGTGAACCACCGATCCACGGTGGTCGAGTTAACAAGAAACCAGACTAGCATTTGGGAGACCTGTGTTCAATTCCCAGGTCGGCTGTCTTGACTTTGATTATCGTGGTTTCCCAAAGTTCTTCCAGGCAAATGCTGAGGCAGTTCTACTAAAAGTCGGCCACGACCACAATCGTCTTACATTAAATTTCGTATTAAATAGGATAGTTATCCTGCGAGTGAGATTACCCTCTAACAAATGGTATTTAATTGCTGACTGTAGGGTAAAAAGTTGAATTGAATTGATCATTTGCATAATTTGGGTTTTTCAACCATTTCCCAAAGTGTTGTATCTCCGAAATTGACCAATGGCCCATTTAGTAAATTCTAAATGTTTTCAGCATTACCCGATAATTCTACAGCTGATTTGGAAAATATTATCAATGATATGGTGTTTTCGGAGAAACCATGGAAGTTGAAGACATTTTGTTGCATTAAGTGCAACAAAGTCGCCCTTGATCACAGTATTGCAAACTGTGCACACGTTTTCTGCAAGAATTGTTTCCAGCACGTATTGGATAGATCATGTCCAGAATGCCAACTAATTATTATTGAGGTTGGTTTCCACGATTAATTAATAATTTTTTTTAGATTTTAATGCAAATGCTTTTATAGAAATATGAAGACCATCAATTTAAATCTGAATTAATGCAATTGAAAGTTGAATGCATTAATAAGAAGACAGGCTGCAAGGACATTCTAATGTTGTCTTATTATAAGGTAGAATTATTTGCGATATTTGTCTCGGCAGTATAGATTTGGAATGTGGACATTGCAATTAATTTTACATAAAAAAATAAAACTTTTCTGGGTGAAGAAAATTTGTCTATGACTTTTTTCCACTAACAGTAAAGATAGCCGAGTCTTCAAGATTAAAGGAGAATACCACCCACCCTATTAAGATCTATTTTTCTTTAAAGAGTACCAGGTATTCATTAAGAAAATACCATTCCTAGAATGCCACAACAATGTTATGCATGGATATTTTATAAAAAATTAAAATAAAGTTTAAATGAAACCTTTGCTGAAGTCATCCACCCAGAAATTCAAATAAAGAAGAATGTACTCACATGAGTTTGTTTTCCAAAATGTGGTGCACTGCACTTGCAAATTACTCTTGGCATTCTTTAATTTGCACATGCTTTGGAAAATGTGGGTAGGCAATGTTATTTTCATGACCATGATCACGACCATAGACACACATTTCAGGCATTACTTATTTTTTCTTGATTTAATTATTAAAATAAGCATGTTATACATTTGCAATTTAGGGAATAGTATTTTCTTAAGGTGTACTCTTAAAAGAAAAATACTTTTTTCAAGGGTGGTATTTCCCATTAAATAAGATGTTCTCAGAAACTGTTGTTGGCATGCATATATAATTGGGCACAGACAGACTTCTGATGTGAGCATGCAAAATTTGCCTTATGATCCAAGAAGCACAACATTCACATAAAATATGATTTCCGGATTTGCACTGACCTTAAAAGTCAGGAAGAGAAATTTGATCGGAAATTTTTTTTGAGAATACAATGGAAAGTCATGGTAGCCCCTACTAAAATTTTGACCCTTAAGATTGGAATGGAATGTCAATGTGAATGTTATGTAAAATTTAATAAAGTACCCATGTGTAGTAGGGCCTACCTTATGTTCCCTTTTCAAGAATGTAAAGTTTAATTATCATATACATTAAATTAATATCATTAAATTTAAAATCCGTTTCAAATACAGGAAAATTTTAATATTTTGGTCAGGGAAAGTCAGGAGAAATTTTAATTTTGGTCATGGATAATTGAGATTATGGTCAGGGAAAGTCAGGGTAACCCTATTTTAAAATTCAATATGAATCTTGTAGTTACATTCTAATCAATTTAGCATTTTACTTATGTCTGTGGGTCTTGTGATTGTTGAGATAAGAGTAAAAACATTCCTTTGGGTTAATAATGGTCAACATCACTCATAAAAAGGGGTTTCAGCCCATGTAAATTTCCTATATACAATAATACACATGACCTATTTTCTAAACAAAAGACAAAATATTTAACAAAAATTACCATTATAGCTCATAAAAAAACATGAAAATGTAGATAATTTTGTCAATTAAAAATATTACATCTTCTTTTTCTTCCTAAGGTATATTGATAAATTATATAAAATAATTTAAGTATGCAAAAAAAAAATTTAAGCAGTTTTATTGTTTATCTTATTAATTGTAATACTTTAAATAAAAAAAGCTGGCCAACTTTGCTAGCAATTGACATTCTATAAACATTTGTATTTTTTATGAATTTTAATGTCTTTTGATTAGAAAATGGCAATGTATTTAATTGTATATGTGCAGTTAAAATGCCTGAAACCCTCTCTTAATGAAAATCTACTTATTTGTAAACTTATTACCACTGATATATATATAATTATATTTTTAAATAAACTATTTAGACCCACGTGGAGAACTGCGCATTTTCTGCTGATTCCTCAGTTGCTGAACAAAAAGTAAGCAAAAGTATTCTTGTAGCTTATTTCCAATTACATGGTCCACAAAAATTGTATTTCTGAACTTTGGACTTTAGAGTTTCATGATCTTAGATCAGTTCTGCCCTTGATGAATAACATAGTTTTATTTATGGTACATACTTTATTATTTTGTGGATGTCATGTCCAAAGGGTCATTTCAAAATTTGATTAGCCACCCATTAACGAACCACGTAAAAATTTATTTCAAGTTGAACAAGCTAAACGGGTTAATAACGGTTCAGCAAACGGATTTGAATGCACAGTTTTCTGAAATTCAGAAAATAAGGGCCGTTAATAAAGACTTGAAAGCAAGACTTGATAAAATCCAGAAAACAACTGCTGCTAACCAAGAGTTAAATATTCAAGAATTTAACTTAATGAAATTGAGGACTACTTCACTGGAAACCTCCTTGTGCAAAAATAAAGGTGACTTGAGTAAACTTATAATGCATGCTGTGTAGTATGATGATGGTTATTATTTAACACATTGAGCATTTGCATATCACATTTAACTAAAGTTTAATAATTTTGTATTTCATAGTGAGATTGTGCTGCCAACAAAGTGAGGACACCAATAATGAAAAAGTAGAGGTATAATGAATTGATATTAATGCATATATAGCCACATGGTGGCATTTTTCATTTTTTACCATTTGTGCTTTCTGTCATTATAACACAGCTTGTTGAATATGAGTTAGTTAGGATTTTGCCTGCTAACTAAAAATTAAAAATGCTTGTTCACCTATGTTGTGATGGGCACAGTTATACAAATTTCTTGGTTATGTGGCCTATCCCCCTCGCTTTGCTATTAGTTGGGATGACCTGATGCAGATTTGTATATCTTGACCCATCCCTATGCATGGGTGAATTGTTGCAGATACTTGTCCTTCGAAAACAACCCTGGGTGATCCATGGGGATGGTGGATACTCATTGCAAGAGGTTTTATGGGGTAGTTTGCCAGATCTTTTCGCAATCCCACCATTACCTCATGGTCAGGGACCAGCATCCAGAGAGCTTCTTAATGACTATGGGATGGTAGAAGAATACTGCCCTGTATATCCAGATGGTCACCCATCCATGTATTAACAGGGCCCTTCTCTGCTTAACTTCAGTAATCTGTTGGGAACCGAAGTCAAAGAGGGAAGGCCTTTGCAGAGATATTCAAATATGTTTATTTTCTCATAAATTCGAAAATATCCTCATTATCTACATGGAATAATTTGCATTACTAAATCAATGTTTTTGTTATTATAAATATATTCCTGTTGAAACATATATAAGCCCTAATTTACTTTTGATGCTCTCACTGGTGCAGTTTATGATAATACAAGAAAACTCTAGAAATTACAATAAATAAAAATCCAAGTAATAAAATCATTCTCTCAGCAAATAAAGGTCATAATTCTGGTATTTGTTAAGAAAATTTAACTTGTAACTGGGTCTAACATCAATTATAAAACCGTAATATATCCATCAAATAAAATTGAATTGACATTTTAAAAAAAAAGCGTTTCCATTTACAAAACATTTAACTATGATGTTCAATGACAATAAAGACATTGTAAGCATGAAACGAAATTATGAAATAAATTTACTGCGATATCCTAATACATTCCAGATGGTATTTTAGTAGTACGAAAAAATACCAATAAGAATTGGCTCTTAATTTTTTGTATTAAAAATCCTGTATTGATTTGCAATAGGAAATGTTAAACCAATAAAAATTCTCTTTTAAACTATTTTAAAATTCCCACGCTAACAGTCTTTTGAACCTATAAGTATAATCTATTAAGTTTTGCTATTTAAAATCCCAATTTCATAGTTAACATTTTACCAATGAAATCTACCTTTTTTGTATTTTTTTATATGCTTATAAGTCAAAACAGACCCTGGACAATTAACGGGACAGTGGATCCTCAAAGTAACAGGTTTTATGAGTAGGTAGCCAGGTCTTGCCCCAATCCCACCATTAACTCTGGGCTAGGGACTGGCATTCAGGGTACCACTACATGGCTGGTGGATGGTTGGACAACAGCACCCTACAGATCCAGATGGTCAGCCATCCAGATACTGACATTGCCAAACATTGCTTAACTTTGATGATCTGACGAGAACCGGTGTCAACAACTTAAAGGCCGTTGCCTACCTTTTTAGACAATTTATTTAAATTACCAGAATAATATATCCCATTAACGCAGTAAATATCATTCATTAAATTCTGTTTTTTTAAAATCCTATTGAATAGGTCCCATTAAATTAAAAAGGATTCCCATTAGAAATCTTTGAACTTGAATCCCATTGTTTTACTACCCATTAAACCCTTAAGAATTCCCATAATTACTGGTTGTAAACCCATTATTTCCTATTAAAAATATGTCCTAATGCAATAGAATCCCATTATCATTCTTATTAATTACACTTACTCCTATTAACCAGTATGATTATTCTTTGTAGTCTTATTAGCCTTTAAAATGGGCTTGAATGAGACTTTTTCAATAGAGATTGGCTATATATATGAAAAGATGTGTGCAATATGTCATTAATGGATATTAATAGCATACCTGGTAGTATAATTAGTGAAACATTGGGAAAAACCAAATAGGTTTCAATGGAATTGGAACTTGGTAAATGGTCCCATTGTAATGACTTCATTTTCATAATATATTTGAAATTATTCCTCTAGTAACAGGTCCCATTGAATAAATGATCCCATTCAATAAAACTAATGGGACTTTTTTACTAGGGTTTGTTAAAGGCCTAGATAGATCCTTAAAAAGTTGACAGTAATAGCTGGTATTAATTAGTGTACATGACATAGGGAAATGCTATGAGTTATCTTTCAAAATTTTAAGTATAAAGTTTAACCAACATCAAGTAAATGCCATGTCTTGTTTAGATGTTTAATGAAAGCTAGCATAAAATGTTTTAAAACATTGATTTATTGGATCGAAAAAACGTCAAGTGCTACTTGGGATAACAATAGGATCTTAAATACAAAAAAATTAAAGTGGTTCAAAGGAACTGAATGTTTCATTGCAAAAACGAGCTCAAGTCGTACTAATTGCTTTATGGTATTTGTGAATGCAGCACGGCACAACCAAGCTTTCCTAGACCCAAACTATCTTTAAAAGTTATTGTAATGAATAAAATATGTTTAGAAATTCGTTATTTTAAATAACTTTTTAATGGTGGTACCCCAGACAAGCTTCATTGTATTGTATTTTGAACTGGGAGCATCAATCGCTGGTGCTAGATATTCAGAAGTATGGTGCCTTCTATGATTGTCTGTATTGCCAGTATTGTCCATATGGGAGTGGTTGTCCATATGTGGCATCTATACTTTGGCATTTATCCCTCATGCACAATAAGAAGTGTCATTTTATGTACCGTGTCAATTGCACAACAACCCTGGATTACCATTGTTAACGGCAGAATTTCAAAAGCTGTTGCATTAAATATAAGTTTATGTTCCAATTCTTTAAATATTTTGGATCAAGAAATTTCATTAATGATGAGTAAGTGTACTTTTATTGTATTCTATTTTGTTTGGCATCGAGTTTTGCCGAAGGTTCACTACCCCTTTAAGTAATCAATTACATTCTCTAAGTATAATTTTCTCAACAAATGCTGTAATTATGATCTTTATTTGTGGAGAGAATGATTTTCGTACTAGAATTTCTATTCATTATTATTACAAGAGGTTTTTCTGATTTGTTTAATGCTGCAGCTTTGAGATGATCAAAAGTAAATTAGGGCCATATATAGGTTCGAAAACCAGATGGGGCTATGTGATGAGCTGGTAAAAGCGTAGAATGGGAAAGATTAGGTTAGGTAAGGTATATAGCACGATGAGTGTGCAATGTCATAAATGTAAATTAATAGCATAGTGCAGTAGTTCCAAACCTATGGGGCCTGCCTCTCTTCGGGGCATGGGAAACATGAAGGGGAGGCACAAGCCAGGGGACAGACATGACATAATTATCAATATTGAGCTGATAATCAGGTGGAAATATTCTTTAAGGGGAAGTCCTTGTACCCTAGAAAAACTGTCTTTCATGACTATGCATGTATATTCATAAAAAAATTCGATACATTAAGAAAAATATTGCATGGTCAAAATTCCATATACATTTTAATGTCATCAAGTAACCACTTCACTTTTTTAATCCAGAAAAGCAAATGCAATTTGTACATAGAATGTACCAAATTTTTGAATAAAAGTTTGTGAGTTATCTAATTTTCACAACCATATATTATAACTATTTTATAAAAATTATAATAATTTGGAAATAAATGCAATTTTTAGAAATCGAACCTGAAGAATCATTTTACACATGGAAGGGGGGTGGGGGAGGGGTGGCAGGCGCAACTTCAAGTAAACCCCAATAGAGAAGGCATACAATTGAAAATATTGGGAAATATTGGTATGGTGTAATATACAATGAAGAAATTGTGAAATATTGAAGAAAAAATGATTTTGGAGTCCAATCGCAATTGGTCCCATAAGCAATTGGACTTGGTAGTAGTTCCATTTTCATAACATTACTGAAATTGGTATAATTTTAATAGGTCTCATTAAATAAATGGTGCCATTCAATAAGATTAATAGGACTTGTTCACTTGTCCATTAATTGGTTGTTTCAAATTAAACGAAAACAATTTTAAAAAAATACTCACCAAAAGTGCTTGCTGCACTAAATCCTTTGCCTGAAGATTATTACATGTATATTAAAAACATATATTTCCATTATTTAGTAATCAAAATATTTTTACAGTGGGGCCTTGTTAAGTTTGGTAACAGTTAGCATTAATATCCATTAACCCGTAACTTCAGTTTCATTACTCTCATTGGATTTCTTAATATGATTTAATTAGACTTTTCACTAAGATCTGAGCTTCATATATTTCTATAAATAAGACTACAGTTGCAGTAAGTCTCATTAAATTTCACCATTATATATCATTGAATTCATATAAACAGTGAAGGATTATCTCAGTACAATCCCATAAGCACAAATCCCATTGCAGTGAGTACCCATTATAGCCCACTGAAGTTCTACAGCAAAATACATTGTCTAATGCAATTCCATGAGCATAACTCCCAATGCAGTGGGATCACATTTGATCACATTGTAACCTTATTCTGAGAAGACTGTCCCACATAGTCCAATAGGAATAAAACCCATTGCATTGTGGTCCCATTACATCTCATTGAAAGTCTTATAGTAATAAGACTGTTTATTATTATCCCATTAATGTAAATCTCATTACCATGGGGGTCCCATTATGTCTCATTAGTCCCATTATTCCCATTAGTCTCTTTAAATTTCTCTATGGGATTCAATGGGAATTTTGACTGGGTGGGCATAATTTTATTGTAATCCTATAAATGTTTCATTTGAGGGATGCAAAAATTCATTAAAATTAATTTAAGAGGGGGTTCATGCATGTTAATCATCCATTGGGATACTTTTAAATTGCCATTTAACTAAACAAAACTAATAAAAATATTTTAATAATACTGAAATTTTTAGAATTTTAATAGTAGGCAAATTGCCTGAGTGTCTTTTAAAAACAAAAGAAGTGCAATTAATTAAATAAAAATAAAATAAGATGATATCTTAATGAAAATTTGCCCTTTATCCAAATGTGTTAAGTAGAAATGGACTACAGTATGGTTTAACTGATGTAATAATTCACATTTTAACATTTATTATATAATATTAATAAGCATTGGTTGATAAAATGCACTCCATCTACATGTAAATATTTAGAATGCAATCATATTCAAACGAAATATATAAATATATATAAAAAATGCTAAAACTTATGTATTCCATCACTTTAAGAATACATCATTATTTCCTTACACAAATGAAAGATTTATAACAAATGTTTAAAGATAGGTATAAAAAAAGCCAAAAATTTCAAATGTACCCGTTGTTATTCTGTAAAGTATTAATTTCAGTATGTTTTTTTAATACGAAACCCTTTAATCGATTCGCCTAGCTATTGAAATTCTACAAATTTTAATATTTTTATGTATTTTATGTCTTCTGCATGCAAGGTTAAAAAATGCCAATGTGAAATACCGCTGTGGGTGCTCAACATCCATGCCTGAAACCCCTTCTTAAGAATTTCATTGTTATATAAATTGTAATTTATATTGAAATTGTGACTGTTTTTATTTTTGAAATTAATGAATTTCTTTTTTTTAAGACGAGTGACGCATTGATGATATTACGAAATGAGGTAAATACAAAATTTGCCAAACTTGATAAGCAAATAGCCGAAACAAATTCTTGGATTAATGATGTTTTTGGTGATTTACCCCAAAAAATAGGTTTGTGATTTTCTCAAAATTTCAAAGATAATTTCACTTTATCAAGAGAAAAAAAAAATAATGCAGATTTTGTTTATTTAGTTGAGTTGCTGAATAAGCAAGTGGAAGGAGAGGTATTGTTTTATGAAAAATTAAGCAATATCAGTTTTAGAAATGTGCATTAAAATTCTTAGTTTTGGCTTTATTCACAAGTTATTTTCTTTTAAGGTAAAGTCAAGCAAAGATAAAGAAATTGTTTTGCCTTCAAAGTGGTGGGAAAAAGAAGATGATTTGGATGAAAATGTATTAATTTTTAACTTTACTATACCGAATTTTAAGGCTTCTATTAAAAAGGGAATTGCCAAACCATATACAACAATAACTAATTTAAATGGCTCAATGGGCGGTTTGAAATTCGAGGTCAGAATCTGTATTTCGAAAAATATTGAAAATTTTTGTATTTGTTATATTTTTGAAAAGTGCCAAAACTTTGAGGCATATTTATGTAAGCTAATTTTATTAGACCAGAGTGAAAATACGAAAAAGTCTAATGTAGTTAGAATTTTCCAGATTAATAACATTCGATCAATTTATGGGGTGAACTTGTGTCCTTTAAACATGCTAAACAAAAATTCCCTAATTGGATATAAAGAAATTTTTGTTAAAAATGATTCCATTGCAATTAAGATGGTTTTTCATCCAATTTCTTACATTTACAAATCCTTGTCTTTCAAGAATGGAGTTGTTATTTGGCAAATTCCAGATTATTTTAATGTTAGAAAGAACGTGATGTTGGATGAAAAATGTCATTACTTGGAAAGCCATGCATTTTATACGGGTGAATTTGGGTACAAAATGCGAGCTAGGTTGTATCTCAATGGTTATCCTAAGTGTGATACTGAATACATTGCAGTTGAAATCAATTTTATCCAGGGTGAATTTGATACTGAATTGTATAAAACGTTTTCCTACAAAGCACGAGCTACTTTACTGAACCAAAAAGACTTGGGTATAAAGAAAGATATTTGTCACGAATTACAATATTGCCTTACAGATGATGTTTCAAAGAGTGACCAAATTGAAACAGAGCAAAAACGGTTTGCATTCAAGCAATTTGTTCGTAGGCAGCCATCTTTTTTAAAATGCAATTTCTTGTTGTTTAAAATCAAAGTTAATATTGTTGATGTAGATATTGATAAAATTGATTGATCTGTTTCACTTTTAATGTGCACTGCATTTAAAGACATAATCCCCTATATTTTTCTTGTAGTTTATGTTTGTTTACAATTATATTAGTAATATTATTGTGTGGATTCCAATAAATTCATATCCATTTATTATGCTTTCTTTATATATTTCCAACAAGCCTAATTATTTGGTGAAATACATCCATTTGTGAACTTGGAGAATTGAGATAAAATGAATGTAAATTCAGTTGGGTTAAAAATTGTAAAGATAAAATTGTAAATACTCCAACCTGTATAGCAAGCACAGAAGGTGATTGTTTACTAAAAATGATCGGCCGATGTTTCGAGCTGCAGCTGCAGTCATCATCAGGGCAACAATGAGCTTTACAGAAGTGTGTAACCCTGAGCTCTCAAATTCAAGATAGCCGCCGAATGTATGGTGGCTAATCATGTTGAGGGCCCTGATGAGTTACTTCTGTAATTGACTATGCAGGGTGTCACTTATTGCTGGCAAAAGAAATCATTGTAAATTCCAGGGATGATCATACTACAATCTGGGTCCATGGGTTTATTATTTTGCTTAATTTTGAGTGATACATAAAATATTAGGTAGAAATAGCCCACTTTTTGTTTTAGAATTTTGATCTTATCGAAATCTGGTGTAGGCCTATGACTATTTTCAATACAATGATTAAAGATCATTGACTTGGTATCACCTTCTTTGATTGCTATACAGGTTGGAGTATTGACATTTTTATCTTTACAAGCCTAATTATATTCAATTATAATTTCGACCTATATATTATAACCTAAATATTATTTGGACGATGTGGACGTCCAAAACATATTCATTAAGAAAATACTACAGTATTCTCAACATTGTACAACTATATTATGCATATATATTTTCTAAACAATTAAATCCTATTTGAAATGAGACTGTTGCTAATGTCAATAAACCGATACATTCAGTCAAATAATGTATTCACGTGATTTTGTTCCAAAATGTGAAGCATTGCACTTTCAAATTATATTAGGTGTTCTCTGATTTGCACGTGCGTTGAAAGATTTGCTATGCTATGGCATTAACATGTGAATGGTATTTCAGTCATTAATGATATAATCTTTTAATTTATTTTTAAATAAATATGCATAACATAGTTATAAAATTTTGGGAATAGTATTTTCGTAAAGGGAAAAACGACCCTAGAGAATTTTTTTCTTTCATTAGTAAATTGAAAACAAAATAGTAGGCCTATTCCTACAATTTCACAACTATGTTATGCATAGTTATTTTATAAAAAAAATTATCTTAAAATAAAACTGATGCTGACGTCGTAGACTGGTTCATTTAAGCAAAGAACAATGTTCTCTGTGGTTGAATGAAAGTACTTATGAGATCAGCATCATTTTCATTTCAAATTTTAATTCTTATTAATTACTATGTTAAACATAGTTGTAAAATTTTAGAAATAATATTTTTTTCTCTGTACTATTGAAAGAAAAAATAATTGTCGGGGGTGTTCTTCCCCTTTAAGGTATTATTCTTTTGAAAAAAAAAATACCTTTTTCTAAGGTGGGTTACACCTTTAAATTGATGGTTAAATTGCTTATATTGTACTATGCTTATACACAATTAAAGGGGAAGTCTGCCCTAGAGACAACTTATTTTTAAATGAAAGTAAATACAATATTAATAATAAAAAATAGAAAAATATTTGAAATCAGCTTACCATTATTTAATAAAAAAGAATTTTTCTTAAAACAAGGTAGGCTGACTTTATTCATGAAACCATGGTGTCCAAACCTGACTAGTAAGTATGCCATCTACTGAGAAATGCTTGCAAAATCTGCCGTTAAAAGAGTCTTTGTCTGGCATTACTTTTTTCCCTATGGCATTAACACATGTTCAAGTAAAACATAAATGTCCTTAGATTTTGAATGCATTATTTTGGTCAGCTACAACTTCACTAATTATTAGGAAATGCTATTGAAAGTAAATAAATTATCGGAATAGATTATGGGCTCTTTGATAGTTTTAGCAGAGGTTTTAGTTTAAATATGATTGTACAAGACAACGACTCATTTGCACTGAATTAAAAATAATATAATGCTCAGCTCTAGGCACTGCAAATAGCTTTAAAACTTACTAAGATGGCCGCTTAGAAAATGGCTGCTTTCGGGTAAAATTAGTTTAAAATTAAAGAATGTTTTTCATTATTTTTTGTAAATTAATGGGGAGTTTTTATTAAGCTAGAATTGCATTTATATGTATACCTTTTCCATGGCTTTCATTTAAAAATAACTTGTCACTAGGGTAGACATAATATGCTGATCAGTACCATATCCCTTCTACACTCATGACAAAACAGGAAATAAATTAACTTAAATTTAAAATTATTTAAAGTATATAAATAAATAACATAGGACTATTCAAAGGAGAGAATGAAAAATGTCCTTTATTTTATAATCACGATTTCAAATATTCAAATTATTTATTTCTTTAAAGGATAACTGCAGAAATTAAATTGCCATTTTATGTAGTCTAGATGAACATTTGAATAATTCTCAAGTATACAAATTGCCAGCTCCACAGAAATGTGCACCAAAATTTCTAAAAAAATAAAATATTCACCTTTGGAAAGGTTTATTAAGAAACTATAAAATAAAATTGATTGTTAAGTGAATTGGCTACGAATTAATGGTCCTTACTCAATAATTTATTTTGTAAAAATCTGACTTATTATAGCAAGCTAAAAATTAATAATGTAATTTTAATTTAATTAGGGGGTTTCAGCATACTAATCGCCCACAGAGAATTAAAGGTATTGCCTTTTCAAACAAAATGACATAAAAATACATACCCCAAATTAATAGAATTTTATTAGCTTTGTGCATAAGGTATTCATATTAAAATAAATACAATTAATACCAATAAAATTTAATTTTATCTTTTTTACGCATAGGTTGAAGCAATTGTTATAAAGCGTTAATTTTTGTTAGGAAAAAATGGACGTCGCCATGTTTTAACTGATGACATTCCCTACATTTTCAGCATTTTTTATATATTTTATAGATTTTGTTTAAATCTTGCCAGCACCCATGTAAGTATGATTAGAAGAATTTGTCACTAACCTAACTATTGCGAAATCCCTGGCCTTAAAGTGATAATTAATACCTGTATGTGGGCCATAAAACCACCTTGTTCCCAAAAATTTGAAAGGTATTTTATAACAAAAATTAAAATAAATTTAAAATGAGACTGTTGCTGGTGTTATTTGCCATTGATCAAAAATGACGTAACCCACGTGATGTTGTTAAAAATGTGATGCCTAGCACGTGCAAATTGCATTTAGTGTTCAGGATTTGCACGGGGATTCTAAAATGTAAACATTTTACGTCATTGTCATGTTTATAATATTTTCGCCATTAATTATTTTTTCCTAAATTTATTAGTAAAGAGGAAGATCACCTATAGACGAAAATTTGTTCTTTTAATGGTAAAGTGCAACAGAATAATATTCCTAAAATTTAACAACTATGTTATGCATTTTTATTTTATTAAAATTAAAATATATTTGAAATAAAACTGGTGCTGGCGTCATAGACTGGTTCATTTGAGTAAAGAACAATGTACTCAGTGCTCGAATGAAAGGGCTATCACGTCAGCATTAGTTTCAATTTAAAATTTATTTTAATATTTTATAAAGTCACTATGCATAACATGATTGTGCAATTTTAAGAAGACAATGTTTTTTTGAAAGAAATAGAAAATTTGTATCTAGGGTGGTCTTCCCCTTTAATTAACTAAGCATAACATTGTTATGATATTTTTGGAATTTTTTTCTTCATCTTATACTCAAACGTAAAATAGTTTTTTCCTAAGATGGCCTCCGTAAAGAGAGTTAACTCAACGTCTCATTCTAATTAAAATACAATAAATATATAAAATAAAAAAAATATTTTAAAATTTTCATATCTACCCAAGTAGCAATTGTAGGGCAATAAGACGTTGATTTTTGGTCTTTTGGTTGAATTTTGGTCATTTTGATATGAAGACGTATATTCAACGTTTAATCAACGTGATAAAATTAATTAAAATTACATATTCGTTATTTAAAACA
>JAQFYV010000099.1:0-14881 GCA_034695065.1 Choneiulus palmatus | reverse complement strand
ATTTGGGTATTTTTTTATGAATTTGTGACCATTATTTCCGGAGATCCTCTCACTTTGATAACATGGACGATTAACATTGCTTTAACCCACCCTTAATGCTAAGTATCTCTGTCTTTGATTCGTTACCCTCTCTAGACAATTTTGTTATTTAAAATTATGCAATCGAGCCTGATTAATTCGAACTCATATAATGTGAATTCATCGTTGTATTTAAAAATTTTCCTGGTCCCTTGAACTTTCATAATGTACTGTACACCTTTTATAATTCAAATATTTTGTTAATTCAGAGTTTTTGCATGGCTCATTCAGCTTTGAATTAATCTGCTTTTTCTTTAAAAGTACTTGAGAGTGGGGGACAGTATTTGTGAAGAAAGGAAGCTTTCCCCCCTTCATTATTTTCACAATGTGTAGGCAACCAAATTGATTCCTCACAGTCTAGATAGTCTTATAGATAGATTATTCTTAAGTTCCAGCAACAAAAAATTAGTTCAAAAATATCCCATCCCAAGTTTCTGCAGTTTTTTTGCAGTTAAGAAGGGCAAAAAATTCACATGTTAATGAAACAAAACTTGCAAAAATACTAGAAAACTGCAGAAACTGTACAAACCGGTTTACTTGCAGAAAAATAGGAGTTTTTTTGCACAGCTATACTGCAAAAATAACCTGCAATATTTCTGCAAACAGGTTTACTTTCAGAAAAACTGCTGTTTTCTACAGTTTTTCTGCAAATTTTTGTTTCATAAACTTGTGAATTTTTTGCAGTTCTTGACTGCAAAAAATCTGAAGAAACTTCGAAATTTTCTGCAGTAATTTTTTTGCAGGGCATTACAAGCTTGTTATGCTTGGTGCTCATAAGTGTGTGTTGAAAGATGTAAAATAAGGAGGGGAAGGGGGTGTCATAACCAGGATGTGTAAATTGACTTATACACTGTACATGCATGTGATTTTTGGTTACATGAATTTGTGTTGTCCTCTTTTGAAGTATTTTTATATATATAATTTTTGTTTTTTAGCGAAATGCATTTGCAAATGATCCAATTCCTTCTGAAAGCTATGTATGTGCTATTCAGATGTGTCATATTGCCGCACTCTCTAGTCAACCGAGTTTTAACAGCAATTTGGCATTGAAGCATACACTACATGCTTTAGTTCGATTTGTTGGTGACCTTATTATGTGAGTTGATGAAAATTATTACACCTTGAAATTAGATTTGTCCAACAAAACAGCATTTTTTACCATTTTTTCGATTGTTTTCTATAGCCCATGCCAGGATGAAAAAATTCTGTCGGAATTTGTGGACGTACTTTTCCCACTCATACTCGATGCAAGCACCGAGAATTTGGCAGATTTTGTACGTTTCATTCAACGTATTGCTTTACCAAATGAATATTTACTTGTGTATATTCAAACTAGTGTTATTTTCAGGTGACCCTTGCACTGGAAAGATTCATTGGTTCATCAGAAAGTGATGATTACTTAGAAAAAGTATACTTCCAAACGCTGAAGATTGGTAACTTATTACTCACCAATCACTCTGATAAGGACAGGTGTGTATATTTCACCCAATGTATGCTTTTCCGTTAACAATTTTTAAACTCCTATTTCATTTTTCAGTGGCATGGATGAACGCATTTTCCATGACTTGTTGAGATTCATTGAATCCATGCTGGAGAAGGCCCCAGGAAAAAAGGCATTAGAGAAATTTTTTGGCAAAAACAAAGGCAAGTTTAATTGTGTACTTACTTTTTTTACAAGCCCTATTGTTTGGCAAAAACATTTTTTTGGAGTTGCATTCCCCTTTAATTACTGAGAACTCTTACTTATAGTTAAAGCCCACACACCATTCACAATGAATTATATGGAACCGAAAGTATTTTAGAAAAGCTGAGATAATTCATCAACTTTAATAAATAAAAGAAAATTTTTGTAAGGTTGGGTCTTGAATAATTTGTGTAAAATTTTTTAATTTCAATGGATGGTTTCAGTGAGATCTAAAGTCGGAAAATACTAAAAAAAAAAATAGCAATTCTTTCTTGAGTGCAATTAAACAATGGTATAATCTTCTGAAATATAGCTTAAATTTTTTAGCAGTTCAATTTAACTGTGATGTTTAAGTTGTAACTGACGTGGGCGAGCTCAAATGGTGGAATTAACCCCCTACCATATATAATTCACTTGTGACTTTAGGGTTCTGAGTTGAATAGAATTGAATTACTACTTTTTGAATTTTACAATTATCAATTTTTTATTAAATGTCATAATTTCTTGAAATGCTAGTTATGCAACAACTTAATGTGATCGTTTTCATAACAAAGTAATAGTTGTATTTGACTATTTTAGACTTCAGTGATATTCTTTTGTCATCTTCCAACGAACATTTGAGTGTTTCTTATGGCACTAAAGTTCTGAAACTATTCAACAAATTGTTCCAATTGGGTGAGTTTGATTGGATTTTTTGATGGACACGCATGTTTGTTTCTGAACTTAATATTGTGGTTCATTGCTTAGCTGAAAAGTCTCCCGTAGATCAGAGTCTGGAAATGCTTTGCTCGTCTCTTGGAAAGTTAGCGAAAGTGAGTTGCACTACTCTTCAGGAGTGGCTAGCAAAGATGATATGCGGTCCTTTGGTTGTACGTATTACTGCATTAACGTCTGAAAAATGCATAACATAAACCATTTGGATAAACATTTTTTATTTTTATTTTTAGCCAAATGAAGATGCAAATGCCTTGCAAGAAAATAGACTTTTGCTCCAAAGTTTGGCCTCCTATATTGTTCAGGAAAATAGGTAAGCCAATTAATTATATATCGGTCAAACTCACTGTGGTTACGTTAAAGATTATTAATAAGCAGAAGCCACTTTATATAAGAAATCTGCACAAGCATGCACGGTCACGGTGAATTTATTGTCGTATAGTGATAAAATTAATATGTTGTTATGACCTTGCAGTCATGTTGATGAAAATGTTGCCAGTGCCCTGCTACATGCCCTGACACCTATGGCTACAAAGATTTTAATGTGTTCTTCTGACGGAGTGGGATTTCCGGAGTTAATGGTAGTCATGGCGTCGCTTGCCGGGGCAGGTGGAGCCAGCGGACATATCCCACTTCTGAAAAGCGTGTCGTTCTGGCTGTGTCAATGGTAAGACTTAATTACTATATTTTTTTGGCAATGATACCAACAGCTTAAACTTTTGGTCCATCTCAGCAAGTTAATTGTAATACAAATAATTTACAAGGGAACCTCCCAGCCAGTAAATCACTGAGTTTTCTCAAATTTTCAGAATAGGTTCAGTTTAGGCCCAAAACACTCACATTGTTCGCTTTTCATGCCATGGTGCAATTTCGATTTTTCATGAATTTTTTTAAGTTTTCAAGTCTACGGAAAAATCAATATGTGATTTAACTTGGAGTTTCGTCGGTTTCTAGGGGGGAGATAAGGAGAAATGTTCAAAATCTCAAAAGTTGAGCCAACATTTTTTCATGCAAAATAGAATTGAAAAGCATTTAAACTTTGTAACACTGTTACACTGTATTTTTCACTCTGTAAAATGCTTTAAAAGTATTAATGCAAACATAAATATTCGTAAGTTTTCAACATTTCCATAAAACTGATAATGGTCCCCCTTGTTTACCATCAAAATCTATAAAATTCACAGCTTTTGATTTCAAAAAATCAAGATATTGGCCTACAAAAAGTTCAAGTCAAATCCTGAAATAGTGAGGGTAAATGGATAAAATTGCCATATAATTTTTTTTTACTAGTTTTTTTTATCATTAATGCATATTTTTAGTGTATGTAAAACGTGTTGGCTAAAATTTTGAGAATTTGAATATTTTTCCATCCCCCCCCTCCTCCCCCACTTAGAAACCGCCATTTTAAATCCCATAGGGATTTTTTGGTTCCGATGATTAAAAACTAAAAAAGTTCATAAAAAATCGAAATCGCACCATGGCATGAAATGTGACTAATGGGAGTGTTTCGGGCCTAAACTGAACTTATTCCGAAAATTTGAGAAAAACCCGTGATTTACTGGCTGAGAGGTTCCCTTGTTAGTGAATCCCTTAGAATTTGCTAAGATATTCTCCCAAACTTTTGAGGCTATAACTTGGGCTGATAGGTGAATACTAAAGAACCTACAAGTAAAACCCAAGAGTTGACCAAGATTCACTTTGGATTACCCAAGTTTTTAAAAAAAATTCTATTGAAATAGTTGGGTGGGTGGGTGGGGGGGGGGGTTTGAATTAAAAAACAGTTTTTAATTCAAATTATTCAAACTTATTTTAATTTTTATATAAAATAACTATGCATAAAATAGTTGTATTTTCTTAATGAAATCTCTTAAAAAGGAAACAATTTTTGTCTAGGGTTGTCTTACCCTTTAACAACTTATGACCTCAAACTTTATTTAATTCTATGTATATTACTTTAGCAAAAAGTATCTCTGTGAAAAAGATGTGACCGAGAAACTGCAGAATGGTGTATTGAGTGGCAAGGTACGATCAATCATGCAAATGCTGAATTACTATATCTCTAGTGAAAAGATAATAATTGTGTTTTGTGATTTTCAGCATCAGACGATGATGGAGTCTGTGTGCTGCATCCTATCATATTTGACTGGCACCTTAGGCGCACTTAAACCATCCACTGACAAGTATGCAGTAATTTCATATGCATTGTAATGCACCCATTTTGAACTCTTAATAAATGTTTAAAAATAATTGTTGCAGATATTTAATGAATTTACGAAGTGGAATGACATCACCGCCACCTGATGGAGATTTGCCTCACCTGGTTTGTGTTATATTTGATTATTTCTTATTAAAATTTGGGAAAATTCTCTTAATAAAAAATATGTTGTATTTATTCTTTAGGATATTGACTCTGATTGGGCCGACGACCTTGGCCAGGATGATGATGAATCGGCGGGCGAGGATTCGGTAATTAAGATGTTTTGGAATGAGCACACATTTTGGAATGAAATTATATTACGCTTTTAATTCCAGGATGAGGATTCGCTATCAAATAAGTTGTGCACATTTACTGTGACTCAAAAGGAATTTATGAACCAGCATTGGTAAGCTTTCGAAAGAAAATTTTAAGTTGTATTTAAGAGGCGTAATTTGGTTTTAGAATTCTTATAATACCTAATGTACGTTGTAATTTTTAGGTATCATTGTCACACTTGCAAAATGGTCGATGGCGTTGGCGTTTGCAGCATCTGTGCTAAAGTTTGCCATAAAGATCATGACGTCACTTATGCCAAGCATGGCTCATTCTTCTGTGACTGTGGTGCCAAAGAGGATGGCAGTTGCCAGGCAAGCTCATTTTTTATCAGTTGAGATTTAATTAGACAAAATGTCCATGTATTTTGTAAATGTATGCTCGTAACTTTTGAAATTGTGGAATTCTTAAGTATGAATGAACTAGGTCCTTTTTTAATTGAATGGCTGAAATTTAATCAAAAATTTAAATCTTAGGACATTTTTTATATATTTGTTTACTTTTGTTTTTGTAATGTCTATTGGGAAAAACGGTGCAAAAAATGTTTAAAATCGGGAGTAGTTAGCGCACCGAATGTGGACCGTTCTAAGAAATATTGACAGCCAAGCGTATGTTATATTGTAAAATCATAATGCCGTAAATGCTGTAATTGCGGCTGGACCCTCATTAGTGACCAAGCTCTAATAATAGCCGGATCATGTTCATCAGGCTGAGGATTGCTGGCTGGGTCTCTAATAATAGCCGGGTCTAGTTACCGGTACTATTGATGTTTGTTTGATTTTGTTTTCGTTTTTGATTTCTCCAGTAAGAGGGGGCTTGAGTACGGAGCTGTAATGTTAATCTCCATAGAACCATTTCGAGGTACATTAAATTTTTTCATCCAAAGGACATAAAAATGCATAAAAATACTGAAATATGTTATTTATTTTTTTAATTGCATTTAATAAAATAAAAAATAAATACCAAAATGAAGGAAATTTTAAACATTTTCCATTTATCTTTAAAAAATTGTTGTAAATCGTCCGTTTTTCCTATGACAAAAAGAAATACGGTATGTTTTAGATGATGAAATACACTCCTTGTAAGTATTAGAACACCTGTATTTCATCAACCAAAATTTATGAAAAATATATAAAATGCTAAAATGTCGACAATTTCATCAGCTAAAATATACCGTATTTCTTTAAGGACAGATGATTTATAACAAATTTTTTAACATGGATGGAAAATGTTTAAAATTTCATTCTTTTTCGTTTTAATTTTCATTTTATTAATTGCAAGTTTTTACAAAAACAAAAATAACATCTAGTAGTAGCTTTTAAAATTCTACAAATTTCGTTGTTTGTTATGTAGTTTTATGTCCTTTGGATAAAAAATTAATGTGCCAAGAAATGGCTAAAAATCTGTATGGAGATTAACATTACGGCTCCGTGCTGAAACCCTTGTTAAAGTCCAAAGATATAAATCTTGAAAGGTAGTTAATTGATATTAAAGCACTTTAAAATATCGAATGCTTTCAGTCATGCAATTTGAGTGGATTTTCACCATCTTAATACCTGTAGAAATTATTATTCGTTTATATTTTTCTGGTTTTGTCATAGGCGTTGATGAAACGTACAGCTACTAATAATGTGGATCCTAGTGTTTTGGCAAGCATTGGCCCTTCGGCATTTTCTGCAAATACACTGCCCAGCTCTTTGCGCAGGCGATCATCATCACCGGCAACCAATGATCGTAATAATGAAACCAAGAAATCGGGTTCACTGGACGATGGAAGCAAACTTCAGCAATCTTTGAGTAAACAGTTAGAACCATTGAGGGAAAATATACTTTCCAGCAGCCTCGTTAGTGATTTTTCAATTATTTTTTTTTATTTGTTTGTTATTAATGGGTTAAACTGCCCTTGAATAAAGTATTTTTCTATCGAGAGTATGCATTAAAGGGTGAGACTACCCTAGACAATTTTTTTTCTTTCAAGAGTATTCATTAAGAAAATACTATTCCTAAATTTTCACTACTATGTTATGCATAGTTATTTTATAAAAAAATTAAAATAAATTTGAATAATTTGAATTGAAACTGTTTTTGAAGTCATCTACCCACAAATATAATTAAAGAATAATGAACTCACGTGAGTTTGTTCCAAAATGTTGTTCGTTGCACGTGCAAATTACACTTGGTGTTCTTTAATTTGCACATGCATTGAAAAATGTAAGAATGTGACATCATTCACATGACCATGGTATTTTGGCCATTACTTAATTTTTCTTTAATTAATTATTAAAAAACTAAGCATAACATAGTTGTGAAATTTCTGGAATAGTATTTTCTTAATGAATACATTTGAAAGAAAAACATTTTTTTCTAGGGTGGTCTTACCCTTTAAGAAAATAACAATCTCAAAATTGCACAACTAGGTTACGCTATGTTATTTAATAATAAATTAAAGAAAAGTCAATTAATGGCCGAAATACCATTGACATGTTAATGACGTTTTAAAACCACATTTTGTAATGCTTGTATAAATTCAGACACCTAATATAATTTGTACGTGCAATACACCACATTTTGAAACAAAATCATATAAGAGTAGTCATTTTTGCCTGAATGAAAGGCTTATGAAAAAAAAAAAAAAAAAAAAAAATGACATCGAAAAAAAAAATGACATCGGCAGCAGCTTCATTTGAAATGTGTTTTAATTTTTTTTTTATAAAATAACTATGCATAACATAGTTGTGAAATTTTAGGATTGGTATTTTTCCAATGTATACTCTTGAAAGAAAAAACAAATTTTCGGAGGGTGGTCTTCCCCTTTAACTCCTTTGCAATTGACTTTCAAAGCAAAGGATGTAGCAGCTTCTCATACTAATTTGGAGAATGCAATTTTCATTTTCATTTTATTGTTTAATTCCTAGAGTTTACCAAAAATTGCTACAGATATACTCGAAATGCTGCAAAGTCTTAAACCAGCCATTGAAACCAACTGCTATCAAAATTCACCAGTGGGCAGTAACACTCGCATTCAAAAGGCCCTACAAAAGTTGCACGAGACTGATAAAACATTTGAGACCACTGATCAACTTATGGTAATTTCCTCGCAACTGAATGTCAAGAGGATTTACGTGGAATTAAAATTTGCAATTATGTTGATTTATTGTAAAGGTTCCCACTCTCGGGTCTCAAGAAGGTGCTTTCGAAAACGTGCGAATGAATTATAGCGGGGATCAAGGTCAGACGATTCGTCAGCTGATTGGAGCCCACATGATTAGACGCGTAGCAATGTGCGTCCTGGCATCTTCCAAGGGAAAACGACAACATTTAGCAGTTTCACACGAAAAAGGAAAGATCACCATTTTGCAGTTGTCTTCGCTGCTCAAGCAAGCCGATTCCAGTAAACGAAAGCTCACCTTAACGGTAATGGCACACTTTGATTCATTGCTTTCTGAGAAGTAATGGTTGTCTTTAATGTTATCTAATATCATTTGCTATTTTCTAGCGACTGTCTTCGGCTCCGGTTCCGTTTACTGTGCTTTCTATCGCGGGAAACCCATGTAATGAGGAGTTTGTAGCTGTCTGCGGACTAAAGGTGATTCAATTTTGATTTTTTGAATTTTATATATCTAAATTTCCTAGTGGCATCTGATATTACTTTTTGAATTATTTTGCCATTTCCTTGCACATCATAATTGACATAGCATAGGTGTGCTTAGGAAATAAATCTTAATTCTATTTTTTTTGTTTTTTAATTGTACTGGAATTTTTTACACATGTATTTTTGAGGTTTTCTTAAAAATTTATACTCTTTGAATTATAACTTTAATTTAGACCTACTAGAGACCTTGGGTTTTGATTTTTTTTTTAATATGGAATTTCTGGTAAATATCTATATTAAAAATAGAAAGACATGTAAATCAATATTTTCTTTATAAGACCCTTGAAAAATGGGACTGAGATCTTGACATTTTGTTGTATATTAATATATTTTGTGATTACTTAAAACAACATAAAAGAAGGAGTTATGTATTTACTTTTATTTCACGTGAGAATAACATGTACAAAGAAGTCTGGGAATTATTATAAATATTGCATGTACAAGTTTAAATGGGAATGCAACCCTCAAATACAAGTTATTTTTAAACGATAGTGTATATCAAAAATAGTCCATATCCAAATTTTGGTAACTATGTGTTCAGCTTAGTTTATTACTTAAAAAATCACAAAGAAACAAAAATGTGGTATAAAACACCGTTTACACCTGAAGTGATTTTAACGTGATGTACAATCCAGACGAAAACCTCTTTCTTCCTAGGATGGCACATCACTCACGTTAATACTATTGAAAGTGTAAAGTGTGTTTTATACCACTTAAGTTTCTTTCTGATTTTTTTTTCAAAAATAAACTAGGCTGAACATAGTCGCCAAAATTTGGATATGGACTATTTTTGTTATGCTCTATTGTTTAGAAGTAACTTTTTCGGAGGGCTTGAGTATTATTCATCATCTTCAATCAATATTAATATACCAAGTATTCATATTATGGTGGTTATATTATAGGATTGCCATATTTTGACATTTACACCAACTGGCTCCATTGCCGATCATTTGGCATTGCAACCTCAGCCAGCCGTGGGAAACTTCATCATCAAAGCCGTGTGGCTTCCTGGTTCTCAGACCGAATTGGCTCTAGTTATGCCGGATTTTGTCAAAATTTACGATTTGGCGGTCGATGCACTGAGTCCGCAGTACTACTTTCTGCTTCCAAGTGGGAAAATACGCGATTGCTGCTTTGCTTTCACCGAAGATGGCCAACGCCACCTTTTGCTAATGTCATCGGCCGGACATATTTACACTCAGGTCATGTGTGACGAGAGCTCTGCCAAACATGGACCTTTTTATGTTACCACCATTTTGGAAGTCAAGCATGCCGATCTGAAAGTAAATGAAACTGACAAAGAGTATTTGAATTTGTTTGTTTTAAATTATTTTTATAAGTTCAAATGATATTATTTGTTGTCAATTGTTTTGTAGGATTCCAATGGACAATTCGGGGGCGGTGGTGTGTCTATATATTATTCGCATACACTTCAGTTGCTGTTTTTCAGCTATGTTCATGGCAAGAGCTTCATCAGTCCAATGCCAAAAATGGTTCCTGAATTAACCCAACTCCATTCTATCAATTTCAAAACTAATGGCGGTGGGAAACCGAATAATCAGCCTCTCTGCCAGTGGTCGGAAGTACCTAATCATCCAGGACTTATTTGCTGTCTTACGCAAACCAGTACGTTTAAATTAAACTGTTTTGTTATTTTAAATAATAATTGGCACACGAGTTTTGTTTTTATATCTTGGATTGTCGAAAAACTTTGCTTTTGTACATCTCAAAAACTACTGTTGCCACACATATGGAATTTTGCACTATAATAGATCTCAGGTTTTTTTAGCCGCTATATAACTTTTCAAAAGGATTAGCTATAGGTTTCTAATTTATAAATTCCAAAAATAAGGTCGTGGGCAAACAATGACTTAAAAAAATCTATGGGAAAAACTGGTTAAGCTGAAATTTATATAAATGCATGCCATCGGGCACAAGATCAGCTCCAACTTGCTTGCTAAAAGTTGTGAAACTACTTTACCTATACTCTAACCGACCCTAACCTGCTCAAAACGAAAAGCCCTCTATAGAACGTATTTTTAAAATTAGTCAATCAGTGCTTTCGAATCTCGCGCCCTGAAAGCACTGATTGGCTAATTTTAAAAATTGATTTTATAGAGGGCTTTACGTTTCGAGCAGGTTAGGGTCGGATAGAGTATAGTTAATTTGAGGGAGCAAACTTATTTTATTTGAACAAAAATTATAAATTATGGGTGCTAACCATGTATATTTCCTTATTTCAGTTTTTTTTTTTTTTTTTTGAAGTTTATTGCATGAAATATTAATTAAAATGTTTTTCTTAATTAGATAACAATCCTGTCGTGATCATGATAAAGCCAGACACAATCTTAATTCAAGAAATCAAGCTGGTGTCGTCTAAATCGAGAATTACCGACATGGTGGCCATTCGCCATCAGTCTTCAAGCGGGGATCAGCGAACTACAATTATTCTTCTTTGCGAAGATGGAAGTTTACGGTAATCATTACGGCATAAATCTTTTTGTTATGTTAAATGACTGCATCCATGGTTTCAGATAATAAATGTTTGATTTGAATTATTGTAGTATCTACATGGCCAATGTGGATCACACTGGATTTTGGTTAACACCTGCTCATCAGAATATTTCTGCGCCTTCAACTACACGTCCTCCAAAGAAGAAAAAGGCAACAAAAGCTGGCCGGCCAACAGGTATGGATTTGTGAAATTACTGACCTTTTAATCTCAACCTATACCAGAGTCGATCGCTGCTTTACTTGTGGAATTGCATATTTAGCACTATTTGCATTCCTGGCCATCAAGCAATCCACTGTGGTATTGGTTAAGTTTAACTAAAGTTCAGGGTTCATACTGAAATGGAAAGTCAGGGAATAGGAATTTGATCATGGAAAGTCAGGAAAATTTTCAAAATAGAACTGAAAGTCAGGAAATTTTTCAAAATAGAACTGAAAGTCAGGGAAATTTAATGCAATACCACTGAACAATACAAAATAAAACGGGGTTCTTTTATTCGCCAAGTAACTCCCTTTGATATGTAGGGGGCGTCCTGAGCTGGTGAAAGGGACCCTATTCTTAATTTCCTGAAAACTCTATTTATACCCTTTCATTAAAATGGGCTAATTTAGTCCATTTGGAAACTCAGCTGGATGATGCTTCACTGCTGACCCCAAATTAAACGATTTTGAAAAAGAAATGCAAATTAATGTAACAATTTTCATTTTCTTTAAACATTTGTGTTCACATTCCAAGAATGTAATATATAGGGTGCCCACAAATGATTGACCACATTTCTGTGTGTTAATATTGTATAATTGGTTACTATTTAATATATGCAAGAAAAACAGCTGGTTGTCATTTTCATTTAAATTCATTCATTTAATTGAATTTCATGTTCATTTATATGCAAGGGATATTTTTGTTTTGATCAGGGAAAATTGAGATTATGGTCGAGGAAAATTTTTAATTTTTGTCAGAGAAAGTCAGAGAAATTTTTAATTTTGCTCAGGGAAAATGGAGCGTATGGTCAGTGAAGTTTATAATTTTGGTCAGGGAAAGTCAGGGAAATTTGAGCATATGGTCAGGAAAAGTCAGGAACGCCCAATTTTAAAAATCAGTATGAACCCAGTGGTTGGTTCCAACTATTTGGAGTTCTCGGCTGTCCCTTGACAGTAGTTATTTATCATCACTTGTAATTTCCTTCCAAAGCTACAATTAATTGTGTTCTGCTAATTTCTGCGAGCAATATGTAAGCACGTTAAGCAGTTAAACCCGCATGACAAATGAACCTGATTTTTAATATGAATTCTAATAAAGGAGACTGTTACCACAGTAAATCCCAAATGATGTTAGACACGTCGTTAGTCGGGATATGAGCAGCTGAGAAATTTCTAGCCAAACGTTTTGCAAATCTATTGCTAGCTGAACTCTTAATGGATACCAGCATTTAAGCAACTGTAAATATCTTAAAAAATTGCCTCCAGGAGGTTTATAGGAACCATCTATTGACTAGTTAATAATTTAATTCACATTTGTTATAAAAATCAAAATATAAATATTTTTATAATGTTTTTATTTTAATCTTGAATACTTGTCTTGAATCCACCCTGTTAATGAGGGGTTTGAGTCGGAACCAAAAAGTTAAATCTCCATAGAGATTTTTAGAATTTCAAGGTACATTACTTTTTTATCCAAAGGACATAAAAATACCGAAATTTGTAGATTTTTAACAGCTCGAACTAGATGTTATTTTTATTTTATTTTTTTTTTAAAAAATTGCTTTTAATAAAATACAAAATAAAAGCTAAAAAGAATGAAATTTTTAACATTTTCCATCCATCTTTAAAAAGTTGTTATAAATCGTCCGTTTTTCGTAGGACAAAATGAACAACAGTATTTTTTAACTGATGAAATTGTCTACATTTTAGCAATTTTATATATTTTTTTATAAATTTTAGTTGATGAATTGCAGGTGTTCTAATATTTTAAATGCCTGTATTTCATCAACAAAATTTATTGCAAAAAATATAAAATTGTTAAAATGTAGAGAATTTCATCAGCTAAAACATTCCATCGCTCTTTTTGTCCTACGAAAAACGAACGATTTATAAAAAAAATTGTAAAGATGGATGGAAAATGTTAAAAATTTCATTCTCTCTCGGTTTTTTATTTTATTTTATTAAAAGCAATTTTTTTAAAAAAAAAAAAATAAAAATAACATATATTCCGAGCTTTTAAAATTCTAAAAATTTCAGTATTTTTTATGTATTTTGATGTCCTATGGATAAAAAGGTAATGTACCTCGAAATTCTAAAAATCCCTTATAGAGATTTAACAATACAGTTCCGACTCAAGCCCCCTCTTAATAGCATATTTTGGTCTTGAAAACTGATTTTGATAATATTAAAACATTTAATCTGGTTTAGGTTCAGTAGCGTTTCCGGTGGATTTTTTCGAGCACTGTGTCCCTTTAAACGAACTCGAGTTTGGAGGAAACGATGTCCTACAGATCTATAATACGCAGCAAATTAAGCATCGATTGAACACCACCGGAATGTACATCGCCAGCACCAAGCCGGCAGGATTTACCATCGAAGCCACCAATCCCGACCCATCGATGGTCATGACGGGCGTTCGCATCATGGTGGGAGGCCTGGACATACAGCGGGCCCCCGCGTACATTGAAATTTTCAACCGTACGGTACAAGTTACTCTGACGAGGAGTCGTTGGTACGATTTCCCCTTTACGCGAGAGGAGTCTCTTCAGGCCGATAAGAAAGTCAGCATCTTCTTTGGAGCCAGTTCTTACCCTTCTGGCGTCACCATTGTCGATTCGATTAAAATTTATGGCAAATCCAAAGATACCTTTGGTTGGCCGGAAGATAATGACGAGTTTCCCACTAATTCGCCCACGACTGCCGTCACCGCGGTGACGACCCAGACTGGAGACGGCGAGGGAGGCGCCTCGGCTGCTCCATTACCGCTCACTTCGTTGGATAGACTCCTGGCCGGCTCGCTGGAGTTGTTGGATAATTGTTTCTCTGTGATGCCTGCTGGTGAAAACAAGCACACCTTGCGTCCCGTTGCTCTGGATTTGGCCACACAATTGTTGACACTTCCAACTCCTCTGAGCGTTCAGCAGCAAACGAAGGGTCTCTTGATGGCGCTTCTTGCTAACAAAGTTGCTTATCACAATCATAAGGTTAGTTTAAGCATAATAACTATTTAATGAAAAATTTAATAGTGTCAAAATCAATGCAAAGATAATTCATGACTGTCAGTTTAATTTAAAGGGGAATGAAACCCTCAAAAAAAGTTATTTTTAAATGTAATTTACTTATAGTGTAAAGAAAATAGATTCATTTCATGGGTATGAGTCCTGTACTAACTAGACTGCTTTGATATTATGTTTTAGTTTACTATTAATGCATTTTAAACTAGCAAGAAAGATGTTTTTAATTTATTTATTTATAACTTTAGGATCATGCTCTTTTATCCGATGTGTCGTCATGTCTGTCCGACATGCAGGAAACGGATAGCGGCAAGCAGTTAGACGTTGAAAGCTATTACAATTTGGTGATTACGGCCCGATCGGTTGCTGTGTCCAGGCCTCAAAATTTGGTACGATTCGCTGATTCTTTGGAGGAAATACAAACTTCTCTGGATGATTCAAGTAAGATTAGAAATGTGTGTGTGTGCGTGCGCGAAGTAAGCGAGGTACATTCCCAT
>JAQFYV010000098.1:0-14889 GCA_034695065.1 Choneiulus palmatus | reverse complement strand
ATTGCAAAATGTGATTATTACGACGTTATTAACATGCCAATGGTAATTCTTCCCATTAATTATTTCTTCTTTAATTAATATTATTAATTAACTATACGTGCATAATAATGTAGTTGTGGAAATTTTGGGAATGGTATATAGGGCCTACCGTCAAACTGTAGGGCCTATACTCTTGAAAGAAAAATACTTTTTTCTGAGGTGGCCCACCCCTTTAGAGCTATACAAAATTAATACATTAAATTTATAATAACTAAAGAAAACTATTACAAAAACAAGCTTTTTATGTATTATTTATGCTGATTTGAGTATACGTTAACCAATACATTTTTGTTTGTTTACTCTACAGATACGCTCACAACAAATCCTCTGGAGTGGACGGGCAATGTGACAGTGCGAAAGAAAAGAAAACCCTATTCAAAATTTCAGACATTAGAACTGGAGAAGGAATTCCTATTTAACGCTTATGTTTCCAAGCAAAAAAGATGGGAACTAGCCCGAAATTTAAACCTGACTGAACGACAGGTGAAAATATGGTTTCAAAATCGGAGAATGAAAAATAAGAAAAATAGTCAGAGGAATACGCAGGAAAACACAAACGCCAATGCAAATAAGTAGCCAGCGCCATCTTTTTTTAAATAAAAACTTTTTTAAATCTTAGTTTCTAATTGGATTGAGATTTTCGAAGAAAGAAAAAGAGAAAAAATTTGGTCAATTTTTGACCTGGTATAGATATTATATATATGAAACATTCGCGAAACAACATCTGTACACATCCATTCTTTTTATTTATGTTTATTTTTGTTTTATTTTTATTTTTTGAGGTTTTAATATATTATATGCATATATGTATGTATATGTATATGCAAAACAAACAACAAAAATGTTAAAAGTGCAAGAAAAGTCTCTGACAATAGTTTTAAACTCGACCCCCACCACCACTATACCACCGTCATCCAGGTGTTTGATTATGTGCCAGAAAATTTTAAAAGTGCAAGGAAACCAGATATGAGATTTTTAACAAATTGGCTAAAAGATTGGGGGAAAAAAAGATGGCGGCGACAAGTCTTACTAGGCATGGCTACTGGAAGATAGGCCCTATTTGGAAGTCTGCAGAAAATCTGGAAATCTTACATCCCTGAATTCTGATGATGCCTGAGGAAAATATTCAGCAAGAATTGAACAAAACAACATCAACAACAACAACAACAAGCTAAGAAGTAAAATGGCGTCCATTGTGGGAACGCCCCTTTAAGCGTGCGTGAGTGTGTGTCTGTGTAATATTGTGCAAAACGTTTGGTCTTCGTGTGCAAAACTCTTCGTAATTATTATTCAATTGGATGTAGTATAGCTGTCGTAAAAAAATATTTGGTCGAAGAAAAATGTATCTGAAATTCATCCATCCATCCAACAACAACTTCATCCTGCTTCATAATTTTTTACTTTTTGTCCGAAAATTTTGTTCCCAACACTGCTCTGTACGTGCAAAAAAAAAAGCTTGACCACGACTTTTGACTGGACACTCAATGGTGTTTGTTTATTATCCAGTCCGAATCATCCGTGTTCATTATCTTGTAATCATCTCATCATCATCTTGAAGAAAAAAAAGCCAACAGCCAATGTCGTCAATTGTCGTCGTACAGGATAGTTGTCCTCGATCCTTCGTCAACATCATTGCTAAAAAAAAGCTAAGAAGTCCGGTTAAACGGACCCCCAACATTTTTTATTTTTTTGACCTCAATTTTTTTATTTTCCCAATTTGATGACCACCTCCATCTTTCTCCACTTTGACTCTTGTCTCATGAGTGCCCACCTGAAGAATTTCCCAACTTCTTGTTTACGTTCAAGTATTATGTCGCCAATTAATTGCAAGAAATACAAAAAATTGATGAAAATTCCTATTTCGAAATTGTATGCACGTGCATTTTCACATCAGTGAGTGTAAACAGCAGCAAAAGTTAAGAAAATGAATGACGTGATGTTCATGCAGCACGTGCATATTTTCTGCACTTGCAGCGTTACACATGCATAGTTACAGCAGCAAATGTTTTGGAGGCCATTTTGTTTGTGTGCATTTATTTTTTCATGCCCAGGTTAACCACTGATCAGTGAGGTTAACCAATAAATGAACTGGAAACTAAATAATTAGCCTATATTGAAATATTTTCTTATTCATTATAAATAGTTAGCTGAAGTGTTAGAATAATTCATTGAGTCATATCACTGCCATAAAATAATTACATAATGTAATGGCAAGCTTGTGTCGCCTAAATTATGCCTTACTGTAGTTTTATTTTGTTAATTAATAATAGTATAGATATAGAGACTTTTGCAGAGAACTATATAACAATTTGCAAATATTACAAAAGTGATATATGGTTCAGTGTAAGTCATAAAATGGGACTAACCCAATTTAAATTATGCATAAAACGATTAAACTTTAATTAATAAAAAAATTCATTAAAAAAATTACCTGATTCCATTTAAAAATTGTATTATATAAATTAGTTAGGTTTCCTGGGCCTCAGCTACTTTAAAGTTATATAGTTATATATATATATATATACTTTGTAATTTTGTTAATTCAAGTTTTGTTGTTCTCTGCATAAGTATACTTCTTTAATTAAATTATATCTTTGTGATATTACCTTAGATCATTGTGATATTTTTACATCCTCAATAGCCATAAAACTATTTGCATTGTATATTTAGTAAATAAAAATGGCTTCTGAAATGGGCAGCTGAAGCTTGAATACGATATCATTCGAAAATTTATTAGAAATTATGATTTTCATCAAAGTTTTGTAAATATCTATAAATTGTTGACATAATAATTGACAATTCCAAATATTTCTCCAAATATATTATATATATATGTATATATACATATATCCTATTCTTGCTATATATTGCAGCTTTCTACTCTTGTATTTCCGCCACTATTGCTATACTAACTCTTTTTTCATTGTGTCAATGAAAACAAACTTAAAAATTCCACTGAAAAATGTACAAGAATAAGATTGGTGTTCCTATATAAGGCCTATGGTCCTCTAGGGTTGTCACCCCTATAACAGCAAAAAAATTTGCAAAACATCTCAAGAAACTTGTGTGTATTTTTTTAAGTTTTTTTTCTTTTTTTTTGCAAAAATACGTGTGTTATATCTGTTCGTTAATTATCATATATATGCATTTATGCATCATAAAGTCCAGGATTTTGCTGCTTCTGGGATGCATTTTGACTGTTGGTTCCCTTAAAGTTTTTGTTTTTGTTTCACTTGAGGGATGTTATATTCTCTGAAAAACAAAGTTTCTCTGAAAAGAAAGATAGATAATATCTATAAAGTAAAAAAAACCAACAAATTCTTCAATACGTAATTATTATTGTTGATTTTAAAAAACCCACTCCCGGTGCTTACGGCTTAAATTAAACCCCCTAAATATTTTTTTGATTTGAAATCTTTGTTAGATGTTAGGCCCATAGTCCCAATTTTTTTAAGTTGACAAATATTTAAATTTATTCATGTTTTAAAATTGTGATACGATTATATAAAAGCCACCCAATTTTATCTATCTTTTCTTTTCATTTCATCGTTCGTTGCAATCAAACAAAATGCCTCTTAATTGGTAAAAACAATAGTCAATATTATATATTTAAATATATATAACTTAGCCGGTGATATATATACAAAAATACAATTAGCAGATAGAAATCGTAAAGGGAAGAAGGTATATTATAGGGTGATAATATTTCACCGTGTGATAAGCCCATTGCACACAAAATAAAAAACTAAAAATTTTAATTGAAAATCTAATGCTAGTTTAGAAAAGAGGAAAAAAAACATGTGGAAATAAAAAATAAATATATTATTTTAATATTTCAAGTTTTTCTTGCATGTGGTCGACATTATAATAGTTTTATTTTCATGATTAAGCGGGTTCAGAAAAAAAAAACATAACTTTCACCAGAACAACAACAATAACAGTTTTATGACCATTATTAAAATTAATAATCGTCATATTTGTATGCTCATAAAATTAGTTGGGTTGTAATTTAACGCCTTATGTTCACAGTCTATAAAATTTAACATTGATTTTTAATTTTTCCTTTAATTAAGCATTTGAATAATAATAATAATAATAATAATAATCCCGCTTAATACTGAAAATAAATGCGAATCTAAGCTAGGAACCCACAATTAAATTTTTAATAAATTAGAAATATCACACATCTGAATTAATTCTAGTTTTATTATTTTTAATTTCAATACTTTTTTTTAATGCAATCCTTAAATATATTTACTTTTATGCTTAAAAGCTAAGAAAAGCAAGACCGTCCCAAAGGAAATATCCTGCCTATGATGATGTTGATGATGACGATCACAACTACTATTTTTTGTCTACTTTTTTTCTGTAGATTTTTTTTGTTGCACAACTTTTATCGTTTTTTTGTACAACTCTCCCCTAGAAGGTTTCCTTACTCTGACAATAGAGGGACGTAGTGTCGCTGTGGTCGTAATATTGTGCTTTACCTCAGTATGTGCTTGTATGGGAAGAATACATGGGAATCTATTGTTGTTGTTTCTTTTTGAAGTTTGAATATTTTTTTGGATTTTATGCATTAGATCCACATCTTGCCACTACATCGCAACATAACTCACAGATTTTAGGCTTGATTAATAAAAAATAAAATGCCCAATTGAAGTAAAAAAAAAACACACATGGTCATCCCATATCAATTTTCCCTGACATTAAAAGATGTAAAGAAACCAGATGCTCAAGAAAATGTTTAAGTTCCCATTTTAATGTCTTATTTAGCGGGTCAAAGTCATAAATATCTGCTAAATGTATTTCCAATTTTGTCTTTTTTTAACCCCTTCATACCTGGTTCCCTATTTTTTTTTCTCATTTCTGCGAAACATTTAACCCCATTGAGGGAGACGTTTATACATGACGACGAGCCTCAAGTTGGATTTTTGTCCCATTCCTGAATTTTTTTATATTAAAATCGCGATTGTAGGCTTATGTGCCGAATTTCGAAGTAGGCCAATTTAGTGGAAAAAATATATATTTTCTCTAATTAAACTCGATACGAGCAGATTACTTTTTTTTTTGGCTAATTTCAAATGGCTTAACTTAAAAAGAAGAAATTTATGGCAGTAAAATTTAACGTTTTTTATTTCCTAAATTGGGATTGTCAGCATTTGACAGGTGTAAAATGTTTTTTAACGTTAAACCCAGTTTTATTTTCTTTTCTTAAAGAAAAGGAGTGAATGTAGACATATATATATACCTCATCATCCTATTGGGATTAGCGCCAAAATCTGCTCTGAATATTAATTTAAAACAATTAAAGAAACTCTGTACACAAATTTGAAAAAGTGTCCATGGGGCCCAAATGTACAAATAAAAGCACCTGCCCATTTATTCACGTGCACATGCATGTGGAAAATAAACCAAGCACGTGCATGTGCGCGTGTTAAACAGTTTAGGCTTAACTCCATTGACGTTGCCATGTGAGTAGGCTTATTTGAATATGATTTCTAAAAAATAATATGCATGTTAGGCCTAAAATTAAAAAAAAATATTAGGCCATAGGTTTAGAATTCACATGCACATGGGCCCTATATGTTGACAAAGGCCATTCATTATGTATGTATTACACTTAGGAAATTTATATGAAAAAGAAATTAGGCCTATTTGGCATTGCTTGTTTTTGACCTCATGATACCAAAAATGGATCTGTACAGTATAGTGACCCCTGGAGCACATCTTAAAAATAAAAATATAAAATAAAAACGTTAGGAACCATGGGATATTTCCAACTCTTTTATTTTTGGTCAGTTAATTCATTTGAAAGTTTAATTCATTTGAAAGTACATAATCTATGAGCGCCCCCTACATTCATCCTGGACATTTTCAACATGGCGGTCGACAGCCAGCAACTATTTAGTCAATATAGGAAGTTTGGCGTAAAAACGTTTTGAATTCCTACTGTTTTCATCTCTGCAATCATTTGTCATTTTAGTTGTAAATGTACTTATTTTATTTCATCATTGGACTAAAAAATGTCTTTCATCCTCTTTTCATCTCTTATCAAGTCATATTCTGTGAATTCATTGGTTCATTTTTTTTAAATTTTGATTTCGTGTGTATGTGATTATATAGTGTGAAAATCCGGAATATATCAGAGGAAAAAATAACTTATTACATGTTTGCAAGGCGATTTTTTTTCCTCGTTTGTTTCGGGTAATACAGCTCCTATTCTATATTAATTCATCAGATTAATATCTCGAAGATATTTAAATAATTAACATTTTTTTTTCGGTTTGGTCAATCGTTGTGTATATATTTATATCTCCTATAGTCTTGTTTTTCAATGTATTTTTGTTGTTTTCCTTCTCATTTTTGATTTGTCATTAACACACACCAAAGGGTTAAAGTGTTAGGGAATCTTTAACTAAAATATTACTATTTAACTCTGAATTCTAACCAGGATTTTATACTATATTTTTTAACTTATTAAAATTGAAAAGCAAAAATTTCGTTGAAAATTATGGCGGACAATATTTACTATATTCAACACAAAAAAAAATTATAACTAATCCAAAATGGTCATCATTAGTTAAACTGGCAAAATTTAATTTGGGCTTCTAATCTGCATGTGTTTTCAACACCAAAACAGCGTTTCGTGAAGCCCATTGTACTTAGTGGGCATTTTAAATGGAACCATTTGCGTGTTAAAAAATGCCAACATTTCCTTTCCTTTATACACGTTTCCTATATGGTTCCAAGTAAATGGCGCTTTCTGTTTTTGTTGTTTGCTATATGTCCGAGTCGATGTCAATGGCACTTGTTAATAATTAATTTGCTAGTTAATAATAAATTTAAAACTACACTCTTTTATCACCTTGAGTTGGGAATATTTTTAAATAATTTAGCTTTTTATCTAATTGTTGTATGCGTAGGCTTAAAATGCAAAATCTAGTTTTATTTTCATAATTTGGATATTTTTTTTAGAAACAAATATTTAATTGATAAGAAAGCTTTGTGATATAGAAAATTAGTTCTGAGCTTATTTTTGTGACGAATTTAAGGTTTCAAGCTAGATATTTCTTAAAATTTTTTTAGCAAATTTTAAGTATATTTGATATTTTCTAGATAGCGTTTCAAATTCACTATAGCATTTTAGGGGATGTATTTTTCTATTTTTTTAAAAATACATTTTAAAAGTTTTTTATGCAACATTTTATTCCTTGACTTTTATCACAAAGGAAATAGTACATTAAATAAACTTTAAAAATTGGCCTACATTTCGTATTTTTATATAAAGAAATGGTAGATTTTTTAGTGAATTTCTTAGTGCACATGCTAGACTATACATAGAATTAAGGGTTAGAATGAAGAAATTAAAAAAAAATTCCCAAATTAAGCTGAATAAAAGTGGTACGAATATTTCCATTCAAATCTCAGTTGAAGTTTTCAAGTTCCTCATATGTTCTCCTTTAGTTGTTGCCATACAGTCCTGGTTAAATTTCAGGCTTAATAAATGTTGGCTTGACCACTGCATGCAATCTCCCTATACAAGTGTCCAGTTCCCCCAATCATATTAAAGTCTGCAATTGTTGCCAAATTTTTTGACTTTGTTGCTTTGGTTGTTTCTATTGTTTTTGTTGGAGATACTTGAGACAAAGTCTATGGCAGCGCCACCTCGCGTCCATTTGTACACTTGGGAACCTTAAACGTCCGTTAATTGTGATTTATATAGATGTATATATATATAAATATATATTAAAATAACAATGTGGGAAATGCGACACTCTATGCTCGCTCATGTGCAAAAAAAACCTGTTAAAACTGCTAAATGTCCATATTGTTGATGTCCACCACCATCATGTCCATTTCCATTTTAGCACTATTCTTAAAAAAATTCCCAAAAAATTTCATCTCTCATGCATAGCTAGTAGTATATTTAATCTTAAAACTTTAACCCTTCATCTCATGCATATAATCAGCTTAAAACTCTTCTCTTTCTATAGCCTTACATGAGTTAAAAACTTTGCGAACCCCCAGCCAAAAAATCTACCGATTCGTCTTCTCAAACATAAAAAATAAATTTAAAAAGAAAAACTTTTTAATTTAATTCCTTAATTTAAGAAAATCCAAATTAAAATTCGAGATTTTTCAGCATTTCATCGTGAATATTAGGATATATTTTTATATGAAAAATAATTAAATCATGTTTAAACTTCATATGAGCATTAAACACATTAATCTCGAATTTTAGTTTGAATTTATGAAACATTTTTATAAGTGTTAAATATTATTTAGTTATCTAATAACCGAGTAATAGCAAACCTTTAAATTTGTGGGGGGTGGAAGAGAATTTTATACTGGTAGGCCCTCAATTTAATTCATTTATTTCAGATTAGCCTTAAATCAATTAAATATTTTTCCAAAAAAATTTTCATAAAGATTTTGTTTATCAGTTTTATAATTTGACATTGGGTATCCTTTCTTTATGCTTGAGAAGTCACAACTTTTTTTAGGAGTTATATGAGCAAAATGTTTATATATTTATACTGCCCATTTCTTTTGGGCTTATAGAAATTGTGAAATGCCAGTTTATTTTGAAATGTAAAAGTGAATTTTATTACTATACAATTTTGACAATTTGAGAACCTTAGCCTTGGCAGAGTTCACATGGGTGCAAAGTAGTTAAAATCCAATGTGAGTTACAATTTAAAAATGCGATTTTTCTTCACTAAAATTCACCTGCTCTCTAGTTATTTTCCCTTTTCATTTTGACCTAGCCTAAATGGTGTATCACTTGAGGCCCTATCATTATTCTATCCTGTTAAGTCATTTATTCCTTGGGATGTGCAAAAAAAGTACATTTTTCTCATGCTTTTTATTCATTTTCCTGATCTACGTGTTTGTCAACTGCTGGAGAAAAAGTTTTTTGAACTGACCCCCTTTAAAATATATGGTTAGACCATGTTGTATACAATGTTCGTATAAACAGTCGGTGACCAAAGACCGAACTTGGCGACTTTTTTTTTAATAGTCTCAGGTTTTAACTTTAAAAAACTACAACTCAGGAGGTATTTTTTACCTATTTAGGGAATATTTAAACTCCTTACCTCTATAATATTCCCTACAGAGTGATGCATTACACGTGCAGAATGGATTAAAGATTATAACATTTTCATATTTGTATTCACAAAATTAACCCAAGTAAAATTTGTGTTGGTTGGGCCATTTGAAATCGTAATATAGTAGCAAGACTAAAGCTGTTAATAGTGTTACAAGCGCCCCCTAAACAACCACCCCTCCTCCGTGACCAAAATCTCTACCCCATACATACTTGTTTTGTAGTTAACGAAGAAATTTGCATATTTGCTAGTTAAACTACATCATAACTTAGTACATTTCTGCAAAGAAAAATGCTAGTTTAACTAGTTTTGGTTTAAGAATTTTTTTAACTTGCCCTGCGGCCATTTGTAAATCATATTTTGTTGTATGAAGTTGGCTTATAAATAGCCCTTGTTACTAAAAATAAGATGGAGGCAATATATTGTATCTATTTGAACCCACCTAATTGAACCATTTGAATTCTGCATTCATAAATAGTTTAAAAAAATCATTTGGAAATTATAGGCTTGTTCAGCTTCGGCCTTTCAACCACCATACAGAAAACGACCAAAATTTAATTTTTTTAACTAGTTCCAATTTAAAGATATGCTCTTTAGCAATTTTGTGCGAAATTTATGGCTATCTAAACATTTATTTTCGGAGTTTTTCTTTTTTAATTTTGGTCAAAATTGTTACAAAGTATATTTTCTTGAACCGGGATAGACATGGTACACAAAAACGGCAATTTTTAGCAAAGATTATCTCGGAAATCTGGTCTTTAAATAATAATAAAAAAATACCTGCTAAATGCGATCAATGGAAATGGCGTTATCTAATGTGAGATGAAGCTTGGCATTTATATTGCCGGTATATTAAATTGTAATTAGCAAAGATCTATAAATGTAACCGCGTATAACACAATAATAACCAGTATAAAAATGGCTAACCAAGGGGAATTGGGAAAAAATTACTTTCGAGTCCTGAAAAAGTGAGGAAAATCCTTGGGAAAAAATATTAAAACCTATATAAAAATATTGATAACTTTTTGACATCAAATTAAAACCTAAACTCTATTTCTTCCACATTTTTCCGCTTAAACTTGCCTCTATAAAATTTACTGTGGGTTGAGTGCGTATGTGTATAATAACGCCGTATGTTTGAATGTGTGCTTGTGTGATATGAAAAACTTGTGAAATTGTTACAAAAAAACAACATAAAAAATCATCATTTTCGTGAAAATAAACTACACCGAAGCTACCTACCTACTCTTAAAGGCGTCTGTATGCCATTTTGAAAATAATGTATAGAACTGTATTCCTAGCTGAAAAGTAGTTACAAAAATATCATAACGTTTGACCGTGTTTTTCAAGAGGAGAACCGCCATTTTGTATTTTGTTAGCCTCACGAGATCTCATGAGAAATTACGTGAGTGTGAAGCCCAGGATGGAGGCGAAAACTCTATATAATGAGAAATTAATTTTTTTTTGTAGAAAGCACAGTATATAATGTATTATTTTCAAAACGGCGTCGATACCTTTGACCCTCTTCTGCCATTTTCTTAAATGTGTATATTCATATTTTTTTCTCATTTGTGTGTGTCCTGCATTAATTATTTCAGTGAACCCAACCTTTCCTTATTTGTGCATCATTTTTGTGTAAAAAAGCACATGTACAATCATAGAAATTACCATATTACAAATTTGGTTAATTTCATTAGTCAACACGTGAGGTTGTAGCTGTATTTGTTTTATTATTGCAGTTGTGAAGAAAAAACAAACAAAAAAAAAATAATCTCATTTTTTTTTAAATGTGTATGCACGTCGCTGATTGAAAACGAGCAAAGATTTTTGTAACATTAGCAAAAAATGCAAATCTAGAAAATTGTTGCTAGTGGAAAAGAATCTGCGCTAGTTTTTCCGGGAAAAGAAACCAAAATTAGTCTTAAAAATTGCGTCTTTGACGGCATAATCGGTGGATGGTCAATGGATGCAGGTGTAAAGATAAATTCATACTATGTACAATAAATTTAAGAAAAATATTATTATAATTGCCGCAATGGGCTGAGAATTGCCATCAGTTCATTATCAATGTTATTTACCGAAATTTAAAAGTGGCAAAAATGTTTTGGTTAGCGCGCAAACAGGGACTACAATCATGCTAACCAATGCATTTCTATCACTTTAAAATATTTTGTATACTTTCTGAATGTCCTATACGATTTGTTTTTCAAGTTGCTTAAATATTTCGCTGACATTTTTTAAGGAGAAAAAAAAAATGTGTAAATTTGTAAAAAAATTTTGAATTGTCTTATGCCACCTTGCTTCCATTGATTGGTCCTTTTTTCCTCCCACCATTTTATGCCTTGATTAATTATTTTTTCATGGCTGGAATATTATGTATTGTACAGTGTAATTGTTATGTTTTATTGGAAGGTTTGTTTGCGAGATGGTCAATGATGGAAAATGTAAAATGAAGTCAAAAAAATTTGACAATTGCCATTTTTTTGTTTGGTTATATTATAATTTTAAACACGTTTATATCCGTTAATATACATTTCAATTTGAGACTCGAATTTACTTTTTTAGATATTATTTATTGCTATTAGCTTAAGAAACAAAGTGTAATTGTGTGACTTTTAAAGTCCATTATTGCTGCAGCACTTATCATTTTTTGTGTGCAAATTTTAACTGATTATTTTTAATAATTCCAAGAGGGTTGTCATTTTTTTATGCATAGAAATGGTGTAGGAATGTGTAAAAGTTAAAGGTTTTTTGTGAAGACAAGATTTCAATTGTTTTCGAGCGAAAGCTACCTCAAGTTTAATAAATTGGCCTCGTGGCATATGCTAAATTGTATCTAACAAATGCATTATAATTGTGTCAAGAATCAAAACTCGAATCAGTTGTTTCAGTATTAAAAAAAAATGCTTTCAAAGTCTTGAAACAGGGAAAACAAGATGGCGGCATTTTATGTTTTTATTGGAAATGTCAATGAAATGTTCTGGTTCGGTGGATTTTAATGTGCTAGTTTATTTCCAATCGAAGGCACCATCCATGTACACACGCATTATTAAATTATTTTATGATTGTTGTAAAAAAAGCGAAAGTACTCCTAGAATTATCTGTTTTATTTGGCTTTAAAGATTACTCAATGTAGTTGTACGTTTTATTGTTTAAAAATGGGAATCGTCTTGGTCACACTTTTCGAAATTTAATATTTCCCTCTATTAACTGATAATAGTAATTGCTGCATGTTCGTCTATAATTTTTATGATTTCGAAGAAAATATTTAACAAAAAGTAATACTGATAATAATAATAGATTTTTATAAACCACAAAAAAATAGTCCAAGGAGAGAAGTAAACCCAGAGTAAATGTACAAATATATTCATATGTTATTATTATTTTTATTACTACACTTTTAATTACCTCAATTTTTCCAATTTATTTTCTTCATCTATAAGAGAAAGTAAACGCTTTTATCATCTGATTACATATCATGCTTCAAAAGTTGTTCTGAATCTGGTTTTACGGGATCTTAATTAATTTCCTTGCAATTTTACTAATGATATACGAGGCATCTTTTTCTTTATCGAAATAAATTACTGAAGTATTTGCAGAAAATTAATTTATAAGGGTTGTTTTTTCTTACCTTATTTCGTGACGATGTCCAGAACCAATGGACCGTTTTCATATAAATCAAATTTAGAAAAAAATACACACTTTACATTGTGTTTATCAATCTATATATAATGTTAGCTCTAATACATATATAATATAATAATTTATTTAGACTGCTTATGGCGTATTATGATACTTTTTGAATTACTATGTTTGCTAGACTTCGCAAAAAAGTTAGGCAAGTTTGAAACAATGTTGTAAAGGGACTTGCTGTGAAAGGCCCTTTTTTTCCACTACTATTGTTCAATTTAGGGGAAAAAGTAACAGCAAATGTATATCCTAAATGGGCTGTATACATTTGCCTAAAAACCCAGACAGAGTTGATTTTTTTTGTTTTCACATAAGCCATTCACAAATACCTCACATTTATCACATACTGGTCAGTAGAACTGGGTTAAAGAGAACTGCAATGAAACTTGTCTTAATGTTACCTCTTAACAATCCTAAGTTTTCACTTAAAATATGTTAAAACTTCCTATTATTTTTTCAAAAATTTTGCTTAACAATTTTAAGTAGGCTTATTCTTTGTTTAGAATGCGTGCACGCTCTTGCCGTGCCCCACTCGCGTGCAAATGCCAGTGTTTCCTTATTTCAGTTTGCACGTGTGTCTGGTATTTCTAATTGGGAAGAAAATAGCCATGGTTATCTACCTCAGTGCCATTGATTGAAAAATAGCAAAAATAAAGTCATTTTCAGGATATTCAAAACTTTGAAAGTATTATTTTGTCAAATATTAAATGGCTTGAGAAGAGTTTTGATTCGTGATTTCTGTTGCATATTTGCCCGACTTGTTTAGCATGGTGTTTTAGCTTTGGTGTTTACGAATAGTGTGGTTTGTTCAACGGGTCCCTTCCATTAAGAAAAGTAGGCAATGTCATGAGGTGGACAATGTAGTTATTTTAATTAGCCCTGGTAATTAGACCTTGGCCAAAAAAATCTCGACTATCAAGCTGTAAAAGAAAAACAAAAAAGTGCTGTATTTTATTCAGTGTGTGTTGAGAAAAAAAAACAGTTTGATTATGTATTAATTACTATATAGCCAAATGACGTCCGGCCTGTTTGACTACAAATTCCTATTCTACTAAGTGCTCACATTTTATCAATATGTACAAATTGTCGTATTTGTTATTATTGGTTTGTATGGTGAAGAGTAGACAACAGCAAATAAAATGTTAAGACCAATATTTGACCAGCTTTTAATATCCGTCTGTTAAAGTGTCAATTTATTTCATTGTAGTTCTAGAAAAATCCGATATATACACAGTGGATAATTCAATGGATTTCAGGTTGAAATTGATGACAATATATGAAGAAACCCTTTGTAAAATGTGAGTTTATAATATTTATTTAAAAAAAAATGAAAAAATCATACATGAAATGGTAATTTTAATGGCATTATTTGATAGTAGAAATAATAGGAATTCTTTGAAGAAAGATGTATACATCCAGGTCCTAAATTCCAGAAACCAATATCATCAAGACAATCGAGAATAAATATTTGGGAAAAGATTCAGTTCCTTACACAAGACTATACTTGCTTTTCATTAGCCTATTGTAGCACATCCTTACTTTTATAGTTTTTTAAACTTATGCTATATGATAACTGTTAATTTATTTGCACTTCAATCAGCTCAACAACCAAAGAGCCCATGCACAGACATAACAAAATTACCAAATTGAAGAGAATGCTATTACCTATTGGCAAGGCCCTTTTACAAAAAAAAATTACACCTATAATTAAATAAACATTAAAATGAGGCAAATTTATAAGGATTTTTTTTCCTCAAAAGGGGCCTACCGCTGCCTAGCCATTTAAAGGGGAAAGATACCCGAAGCAAGAGTTAATTCCAAATAAAAGAGCTCATCAAAAAATGCACTTACCTAAGAAATACCAACGAGGTTCATACTGGTTTATTTTTTATTAATAAAAACCGAAAAATGCCCATCTCCAAAGCCTGGGCTGAATGGATCAAGGTTATGACGTCAAGAAACCGTTTTCTGAGCATATCACTCTTTCTTTGCATTGCTTTGCATTACATACGCTCCCTAGCAGCTCTAGATCGGCTGTGCTTAGCTACTA
>JAQFYV010000097.1:0-14928 GCA_034695065.1 Choneiulus palmatus | reverse complement strand
ATGTACCTCGAAATTCTAAAAATCTCTATGGAGATTTAACATTACGGCTCCAACTCAAACTCCTCCTTAATAATAAATTAAAGAAAAAAGTAGGTAATGGCCGAAATATCATAGTCATGTTAATGACATAGTTGCCACCATATTTGTCAATGCATGTGCAAATCCAGCACACCAGATGTAATTTGCATGTGCACTGCACCACATTTTGAAACAAAATCACGTGAGTGGTGTCAACTTTGCTTGAATGAAGGTTTCTACGGCGTCAGCATTAGTTTTATTTCAAATTTCTTTTAATTTATTTATAAGTTGTAAAATTTTAGGAATAGTATTTTCTTAATGAATACTTTTGAAAGAAAAATGCTTCATTCTAGGGTGGTCTTCCCCTTTAAGAAACTATTCCCAAAATTTCACGACAATGACATGCATAATTAGTTATTATAAAAAATTAAAGAAAAAAAGAAGTAATGGCCGAAATACCATGCAAAGAACAAATTCAAATAACTAGAAGTGACTTATTCTATTTACTTTTGTTTATAGATTAATGGATCTTGTTGTTGGAGCTCCTTTTTTCTATGGAAAGGAAGCTGGTGGTGCCATATATGTATATATGAATGATAATGATGTAAGTAATACCTTAAGTTGCTTAAAATATATTTTTCCACAAAATATTTGGTAAATATAAGTATGCATGGCGGACTGATATTATACGTTCAACATTTTTTTTTCTCTATTAAATAGGGTATGAGTGAAGCCACAGAGTTCATACGAATCACTGGAAAACCAGATTCCCGATTTGGATTTTCTTTGGCCAATTTGAATGACTTAAATAAGGATGGCTTTGATGGTTAGTGTGCAGTTAGCATTAAGGGATGAAGGATCAGGTGATGCATATATTGATTTTAATATTATTTTTTTTTTAATTCAATGCAGACTTAGCGGTCGGAGCACCTTACGAGGAGAATGGCGTTGTTTACATTTATCTAGGATCAGAAAAGGGAATTTCAAAGGAACCCGCTCAAGTATGAACATTTCAAATAACTCCAGAAGTGTTTTTCAAATTTTTAGTTTTGATGAAAATTTTGAAACCTAGTCTTGCCTTTTACTGTGCATCTAATCAAAAAGAAAGTTTTCTACAATTTTTTTACCTTTTTTGTTTTCTCCTCAGGTAATTCGTTCCGAAGATCTTCCAGGCTTACCCATTCCCACATTTGGTTACGCGCTGTCTGGAGGAATGGATTTGGATAATAACGGTTATCCCGATCTTTTGGTTGGAGCATACGAGGCTGACCGTGCCATGCTGCTGCGTTCTCGACCAATCATTAACATCGCAACGGAGTACAGAGGCAACCTTTCCAATATCGATCCAAATAGCAGCGGGTGCAGAGGTAATCGTACCACAAAACAAGTTTGGTAAGTATTTATTTTTATCTACTTAAGGGTCCTTTGGAGTCATGTTAGGCGCCCTGAAAGATTTAAAATATTCTATTTTTTCTAACCGAAATACATAAAAAATACCAAAATGTGCAGAATATTATTAGCTAGGCCATGCGGGAGCCCCTTTTTTCAAAAAAGGATATCAGTTAAAATAAAAAATAAAAAAGGTGCAAAAAAATTAATTTAACAAAATAATTTTCCATTCATCTTGAATTTTTTTTATAAATCGCGTCCATTTTTCGTAGGACAAAAAGGATGACAGTATCTTTTAGCTGATGAAATTATCTACATCTTACCATTTTTCTACGATTTTATATATTTTGATTGATTAAATGCGCACAAAAATCACATTAGAACGCATGCATTTAATCAAAAAAAAATATCTAAAAATATCATGAAAATGCTTAAATGTAGAGAATTTCACAGATTAAAACGTACCGTCGTCTTTGTCCTAAGAAAAACGGATGATTTATAAAAATTTTTTAAAGATGGGTGGAAAATGGTTAAAATTTATTTTTGCTGTAAATTTTGGTATTTTTTATGTATTTTGGTTAGAAAGGATAGGTTGTTTTAAATTTCTGTGGGTGATTATCATTGCTCCAAATTGTATTCGACCACTTAATTTCATCCACACATATTGGCTTGTCGGATGAGTGACTGTATTTTGAATATTTTACTCCTGTAGTTTCCCACTCCAAACGTGTTTACGGCTGGTGAAAGCCTTTCCAGGTACCCGTGCTCTGAAGATAAAGTATGAACTTAATGCCGAAAGATTTAGTGGGAAAATCTCTTCTCGAGTCACCCTACAAGGGGCTTCACCCGATTCTACATATCGAATCGAAAAAATAATCGAGCTGAATACAGGTTCGACTCAGTTTCAGTGCCAACCTGAAATTGTATACGTTAAGGTAATTCTTCTTTCTTATCGTTTTAACTGAGTCGAACGAAATAGCCGAGAAATTTTCAATAACCCTTATTTTTATTACGAATTATTTGAATCATAGGAGGGCAATACGGACATTTTAACTCCCATTAAATTTAAATTGACGTACAGTTTGCAGCAGAGTACTCCTGTGCCCGAGCGTACTGGAGCCCCTATATTAAGTATTGATAACTATCCAATTTTGAATCAGCGAGAGGCTACAAAGATATTCCAAGTAAGATTGCAAGTGTAATACCAAAGTTTCCTATTATTTATGTTTGTGCTGGTCAAGTTGACAATTTAAATTTGTGTGAATTTTCTAAAGGCTACGTTTGCCAAAGATTGTGCCGATGATGAAGTTTGCCAAAGCGATCTCAGCACAACGGCACGAGTGGTCGCTGAAAGGTAAATTATTGTCACAATGAAATATGTTAAGGGGGAAAGTTTGACATTGAAATAAGTCAAAGTAAATACAATAGTAATCATAGAAAATACCCTGACATTAATTTTGATGTTTGGTTCTGAAAAAGTAAATGAATAAGCAAAAAACAATGTCGATCAAATTAATTTTTTTCTTAATTTCAAATATTCATAAATTCTGATTTGTAAGAAGCGAGCAAAAATCACATGATTTTTTGGTTTTATCGATCACTTATTTTAAAATTGAACATCAAAATGTTCTTGACTAAATAGGGGCAGAGTGTATGTAAAATAAATGGTACTAGCTAGCACGCTCTGCTATGGAATCCAACCTTAATAGATGGTCCATTTAGGACAGATTTTAGTGTATATACTTAAATAGGCCAATTCAGTTCAACTTATTACCCTACAGTCAGCAATTAATTACCATTTGATAGGGAGGTAATCTCTCAGGATAACCATCCTATTTAATACGAGAATTAATGTGAGATGAGTGTGGTCGTGGCCAACTTTTAGTGGAACTGTCTCAGCAATCTAAATTCATTTAACGAACTTAAACGATTGTAACAAACATTGAAATGAACTTTGTAATTCGAAGTTAAATTCAAATAAAGATTTGTGTTTACAGGGATGGCTTGGTTCTCGGAATTTCAAAAGAAGTATCCCTTAATGTCGATGTATCCAATGATGGCGAGTCCGCCTATGAGGCCACCACGTACATCACACATCCAAGCAGTCTTAGTTACATTGGATTTACGTTCCTTGATGAGGTCAGGATTTTAAATTCTTGAAAAAAATGAAAATAGATGAAGGGTTAAATTTATTTATAAAATTTTATGTTTCTAGGATCAAGAGCACATAAACCCTTGCAATCCTCTGAATAATACGTTGATTGCTTGTAATTTGGGAAATCCATTTAAACAAAATGAGGTCAGTCGAGTTTCTATTGATAGAGAAAGCTAATTCCTAATTCCATATTTTATAGATAATTTTTGTTTTCAGAGAAGGAGATTTCGGTTGAGATTTAATCCAAGTGCGATCAAGGATTACGAACGAGAATTAACGTTTGTCGTGAAATCAAATTCGTTAGTATTTTATATGTTTCACAAATTGTATAAAAATGTCCTTTAACTTTTGTAGTGTTAATTAACGGGATTTTGGTGATTCCTTGCTTTCATAGAACGAGCGCAGAACTTTCTCCCGAAGAGGACACAGTCGTTACTTCGAAAATAATAAGACGAGTGGAACTAGAAATTTTAGGGTTCGTTCACCTTATTTTGTAAATTTTGGAAAATACTAAGAATATGTAAACTTTTATGTGTGAAACATGATAATTCCTTGTTTTTTCAGTGGTCAAACTGAGGAACAGGTGTTTTATGGCGGCGAAATTCGAGGAGAAAGTGCCATTAAAACGGAGGATCAAGTCGGTAGTGCAGTTAGCCACAATTACCATGTAAGAGAAAATTTCCACAGCCCTATTTTAAATTAATCAGAATAAAATCTTTAAAATTTTAATGTGTAAGGCTGGCTGGTTTATTTAACTCGGTGCCTATCTAATCATTAAAGGGGAAGACCACCCTAGAAAGAAGTATTTTTCTTTCAAGATTAGGCTATACATAAAAAATACTATACCTAAAATTTCTAAACTATGCTAAATGCATAGCAATTTCATAATAAATTTAAGAAAAAATAAAAAACGTGGACGAAATACCATTGACTTGTTAATGACTTCAAATGCCGCATTCGGCAATGCACGTGCAAATCCAGGGCACAAAATTTAATTTGCATTTGCAGTGCACCACATTTTGGAGCAAAATCACGTGATTAGAATCAGTTTTGCTCGAATGAATGGGCAACGTCAGCAAGTTTTATTACAATTTTTTTAATTTTTTATTAAATAAATACTGATAACATAGTTGTGAATTTTTAACAATATGTTTTTTTTTTAATGTATACTCTTGAAGGAAAAAATACTTTTTTCTAGGGCTGTCTTTCCCTTTAAGTAATAGAAATGGCGAAAGTAATATAATATCCGTTTACTTTGGGGAAATAAATGCCCAAGATGAACAGTAATAGTAAACTAAAATTTGTGAAGGGGGGGTAGGGCCTAGTGTGTTCTGAAAAAGCTTAATTTTACATCCCAAGAAATATCAGAAAAGTTAGTTACGGACTTGTGTACACAGTGTATGGAGCTGAAGTTTATAGAATAACTTGCATTTATAATGCAGGCAAAAGTGCAAATTTTTGTAGTAAACTTAGTTTTGTAATTTTTTTTATTAAAGGTGATAAACCGAGGACCTTGGAAATTGGATACTGTCACTGTGGAAGTGTCGTGGCCATATGAGGTCGAAAATAGAAAAAAACATGGAAAATGGCTTTTGTATCTCATTGAAGAGCCAAAAGTAAGATAATCTGGAAATAATCTATCAAATGGAACTTCTGAACTTGCATGCTTCATGTTGCTTAATCTTTTGTAGGTTGAAGGACCTCGTGGCGAGTGCAGAATTGAAAGCAGTCGAGTTAATCCACTAAAGCTTAAGGTAAAAAATTTAATAAAATGTATTATTTTCGTATTTAGACACATATTGTTAACGATTTGTGTGATTTGGGTTGAAACACATTACAGCACATTAAATCAATTTTTTAAAGTAACATTATTAATTCTGCATGATTATTTAAACTATTAACCATAATTATTTTATTTAATTTTAAAAAAAATACTCGTTTAATTTATTTTTTTTCCTTTGGCTTTTTGTCTTCAAAATTTAGACAGTGGTCCATAGTATGAATTAGAATTAATTGGGAACTGTACCCTGAAAATATGTTATTTCTAAACGATAGAACATGTCAAAAGCAGTGCATATCTAAATTTTGGCAACAATGTCCAAACTAGTTTATTTTTTAAATAATAAGACAGACATGAACGAGATTTATGAAATCCCCCTGTAATCTGTATTGTGACGTCAATCAATGCCGAAATTCCTCTTTGCTTGCCATCGATCAAGAAACGTCACAATACGGATTACAGAGGCCATCATAAATCACTTTCATGCTGTTCTCTTTTTATTTAAAAAAATTAGACTGAACATAGTTTCCAAAACTCTGATATGCACTATTTTTGAAATGTAGAATCAACTGTTTATTAGGGTACTGTTCCCCCTTTACAAGGTTTCTCTGTAACACGATCGAGATTCTATAATTGACCTTATTGAATTTTTACATTTATAGAATTTTTTTTTTAAAAAAAATTATATTCCATTTTAATTTAAATGCAAGCGGTGTGAATCTTTTTAAAATACTAATTGATTAAAAATGTAATATGAATTACATTGCTACAAAACAGGGTAATTGCATTTGGGAGATTTTGGAGTGTTAATTAATTTTGCATGATTTTTTAAGGCTGATTTGTATACTCTTGTTTTTTGGAATTTTTATTTAAAATATTCTGTTTGGTTTCACAATATTTCTGGTGTTGGTATTCCTTATTCACAGGTAAATGAGACACTCAAGCTATCTTCAGTAAGTTAACGTTTTGAAAAATAAATGCCTGTAGATTGCTGTTGTAATCAGGTTATAGTCCTTTTTAAAAATTTTCGGATGTCTGTTCTGTTATTTGGCAGCATTTATGTAATGCTAGGATGACAATGCTGCCAGATAACCGATATGATGTTCATAATTTTTTGATAAGAACTATAGCTAATTTTCAATGCTGAATTTATGACCAGAAATTGAAATAAGTAAAAAGTATTGACAATTTGTAATACAAAATTAATTATAATAAAAATAAAAAAAATTATAGTACTTTTAATTAGTACGATAATTTATGATAAGTGAGTCAAACATTCAATAATGGTCGTAAGCAACTCTGTGTATGTAGCTTTTCAATGCATGAATTTATAAAACTAGCATGATGCATTGTGCTTGCATGACTAACTTGTAACAAAAATTTACAGTATGCATGGAATGTGACACGTACGAGTTTGTATTTTAATGTGAATGTGTATTTTAATGCATGGAATGTGACACGTACAAGTTTGTATTGAGTTGGTATTTTATGTAACTTTTTTAAATGGCTATTCTTAAATTTAAATACTTTCTCCATTGATTGAGTGAAATTCTGATTGCCATTCCCATAACATGTGTTTATGCATATAGATAAATACTAAACACTAAACACTACCAATTTCAGCCGATAACCAAAGAACCCCAGTTAATTTTGGGCCGGTTATGCCAACATTATTTGTTTTTATTATATATTTATATTTTAGTTTTGCCACCCATAAAACTCCAAAACAGATCAAACCAAGAACTTCAACGTAAATATTCAGACAAATACTTATAGTCAACGAAAAAGTTTCACAAAAATTTGCTGTATTTCCACAGATTTCCTGTTGTTGAAAATGCATTAAATTCTCCCTATTCGTCCAGAAAAACTGCAGTTTAACCGAAATGAAGTGTAAAAACTCAGAAAAACTGCTGTTTACCAACATTTTATGAAATTTCCCCGGGCTAAAACTTGCATATTCCACAGATTCTTTGTGTATTTACTATTTTAACATCAGAAAAGGCAAGATTTATGAAAATTCCTTTAGAACATTTACTTGCCAATTAATACACAGCATAGACCTTTTTATTTTTGTTTAATTGGTAACTGTTTTAAAAAGTGGGATAGTGTGGTTTTGCACTCACGGCTATTTTGTGTCACCAGCTTTCCAGCATATTTTTGACAAAAATAAATGGGTATAGGTTCATGTTGGAAATAGTTTTCCATGAAATGCCACAAGCTTGTACATTATGATTGTTATTTTTTATTTGGTTATCTTTAATTCTTCGTAAACGCATTATCGTTGTAAATATTTCGATATTTGGCTATCTTATATTTAGCATGAAACAAATAGAAATGTTGCTTTAGCTGCTTATACGTAGCATTGCTAGCAATCGATGTTACCTACTAGGAAAACTGCAATTTAAACACTTATTGGTAATTTACAGAAACCATCTTCCTTTGATGTCAACGATAATATTCAGAGCGACGCTGCTGTCGAAAGTCTCGATAATGACGAAGCCGAAGTCAGTAACTCCGGTACTCGAAGAAAGCGTGAAATGGTGATTATGCCGGATGAAGTTGACATCGATGGCAGAAAAGGCAAAGTTGTCACATTGGTAAGTCAAGAGATTTTGTAATCTTTGCTTGGATAATTTCACATAAAAATTGCAGAATCCGATATATTAAAAAATTAGAAACTAGTGAGAATAACTGCATTTTTGCATCAAAAAGAACAGTTTTTCAATACAATAGAAACTGTTAAAAAATTCAGTTTTCCATCACAAAATTAATTGCAAAAAAATCTGTAGGGTAAGTGCAGTATTCTTCAGAAAAAATGTTGTGAACTAAAAATAAAACTGCAGAAATGTTGTACAAACACTACATATTTGTAAATCATAACATTTTCTGGAGATTTGTTTAATAAAAATATGCAATTTTTAACTGAAGAATTGCAGAAAAACTGTACAATAAAATGTATAGTTTCACATCAAGAAAATTAGAGAAAATAGCAAAGAAGTTGAAGAATTTTTTTTAAAACCACTACAGTCGAAGAATTGCACTTATTGTGTAGTTTTGTGTCTATGATAAATACTGCAGTATTACCACAGCGTTGTATTTTACAATGCTTTGGATTTTCTGCACTTAAACATTGGGAAAATTGCAGAATAATTTTGAAAACCCAGCAGAAATTTAGTTGTTGTTGTTATCCAATTGAAATGTGTGGAACAAGAATCTTATGCCCAACATGTTGCTTTTAGGACTGTCTTCGGAACACGGCCAAGTGTTTTAAGTTTCAATGTTTAATTTATGATTTGAGGGCAAATCAAACTGCAATCATCAAAATCCGAGCTAGACTTTGGAATGGTACATTTGTTGAAGTATGAAGATTTTTTATTTTTTTCTTTATTCGAAAATGGCGACCAAAACGTGCAAAATGCGTAATTTATTTTTAATTAAAACTAGGACTATCCTGAAGTCGACTATGTGATAATCAAATCCAGGGCAAGGATTGATTTTGATCCTAATATCGAGCTTATGCAGGATTCATCAAATGACGATGCATATGTAAATACTGAATATTTGTTATTTCTTTCTTGTTTAAACAATTGGGCCAATTTTATGTTCGATTCAATTTTTTTAAAGGCCGAAACGAAAGCTTATCCAGATATTCAAGTATCGCAGAAGATAGAAGACGTTCCAATTTGGATTATTATTGTATCCGTTTGTGCTGGAGTTTTATTATTAATTATTATCATCCTATGTTTATGGAAGGTGAGCTCGCTTATTGGTCACTTTGAAAGGGAACCCTTGAAACAAAACAGTAAAAGGCACAAAGAAGAATTTTCCAAATTTGTGGCACTGTCAAAATTATGCATTTTTTACATGTTACATCTATAAATATTAATATTATAAATGATTCATGTTTAATAACTGCTTAGCGTCATTGCACTACATCATTCCTGTGACATCAGTTCAAAAATATACAAGAATTACCGGGTGCACCGTAAAATAACCATTTAATAAATCAAAATAGTGATTTTCACAGTACAATTTGAAATCTAAGAAAAAATTAAAACCTAACTTCACTTCCTTTAGAATAAATTAAAGTTAAAAATAAAAATATATACAATTTGTGTGACAAAAATGTATAGAGATTTTCCCCTTTCCCCTACCACAAAAGAAAAAACGCAAAACAAATGCTGATTATCCAAGAAAACGACTATTTATTAGCTTTTTATTTTGAATTAACAAACAAAAAAAGTAATAAGTTTGGTGAAAATGTCTTATTACAGTATTTTAGGGAAAAAAAACCTTCATTTTCAGAATTCCTTTGCCATTAATTGATTTCTCTTTATCTCAATCTTTAATCATATACCAGGATATACATTTAACATTTTCTTTTTTGTTTTAGTTTGGCTTCTTCAGGAGAAAGAAGCACGAAGCAATGATGAAGGGAAATCTAGAAAAAAATGAAACAAATAATGTAGATCATCATTGAAAATTGTTTATTTAATTTGTTGGTTAAGGTAAGGATTAATTATATTCTAAATAATTCAAAATATCCGTTTTATTAATTTTTTTCTGGTCTTTCTAGGATTTTTCCTTGCATCATTTGCAAAGGGTTGGACACGTTGTTATTGCGCACGGAAGACTCGATAGGTTTTTTTATTACTAAAAAATGGTTTTATTGGGAACATTTGGACATTTAAAAAATTGCCAAATTCTCATTTTTTTTTTAAATGCCCATTTCGCAATATATTTGAACGTTGTTTCTTAATTTTAATTATCTCCCAAACTTTTTAATTTTGGACCTAGTCATCAACATGTCGTTATTTGACAGCAATCAGGGCAAAGCTATCAGAATTGTTTTATTCCTCAATTCTTCAATTGATTTACATTTTAAATTTTGCATTTGGTTTCTGTAAACATTTTATTTGACTGAAAACTCATTTAGGAAATCTCACATACGAAATCTCATTTATTTTATTGATTATTATTATTGTTGTTGTTATTTTTTAGTGCAAGAAAGCTAAATTTGGGTTTTCAATTGAAATTACTAATGGCATTTATAGACACGTATAAAGAAATTTTGATTTTTTTTTAACTTCTACCTCGTATATTGGGACTTAGAAAGTCTATCGATGTTTAATGTTATTTCACTTAACATTTGTTTTATTTTTTTCTAAAAAAAAAATATTAAAAATTTTTTAAAAAATAATGTCGCTGGAACTTTGTTAATGACCCATAGAAATTGAAAATGATCTATTCTTTCTAACCATAAGACATAAAAATACATAAAAAATACCAAAAGTTGCAGAATTTTACTAGCTAGGCCATGCAGGCAAGTTAATATTATAGATAAAGAAAGAAGAAGTTTAATTTTAAGTTAGAAAGGATATTTCTTCTTTTTGGGTTGAAGTCCGCTTTAACATTGAAGATGTTATGTAATTAATTAATTTACTACAAAAAGAGAGTTAGCTTTAAAGCAATGTCCTTTTTTTTGCAAAAATGAATAGGCCTATCAATTAATAAAACAAATATAAACGATAAAATAGTGGAAATTGTACCCATTTTCCACCCAGCTATAAAAATGTGTAATAAACCGTCCATGTTTTGTAGGACAAAAAGGAGGATGGTAAATATTAGCCAATAAAATTCTCTACATTTTAGCAATTTTAAAATATTTTATATATAATAAATGCTATTAAAATTTTGCAAATTTTGGTGTTTGTAAGGTATTTTGTTTCTTTTTTATTAGAAATAATAGATAATTTTAAATCTCTATAGGCAGTTAACATGGCTCCAATTGATCCATAAAACGAGTGTGTCGATCAACTCTGATACCTTTGTCCTTTTTGATAAATGGTAACAGACATGTACTTGTTTTTATTCCCGTCCTTAAAGCAAACTACTTTTATGTGGTTTATTTCTGATTTAACGAATGATTTACACGATTTCTCACCTCATATGCAATTTTTTACGAATTTTTTATTTTAATTTGCATTTTATGTTATTTAGATATTAGGAACTATTGAAAGGCAAGGTAAGAACCAGAATTCTGCCTAAATAACGGCATTTCTATGTAGTAAAAGTTGCATGCCTGAATGAACTTTAAATGCATTTGTATCCTCCCAATGTACCAGGAATGAGCATTTCTAACTAGTTATTAACACATTTGTATAAATGTCCCGTCCCTTATTCGGTGTTTGAGATAATAAGTACATTTAGGCATGGCCTGCTGCTAACTTTTAATGCTAATGTCGCTTGGCAGTACGAAAAAGTAATTTTTTTGTTTGTTTCGAAAGTGTGAATGATATACTTGCTTCGTTATTACAAGGTTCTAATCGTGAGAGCAAAAATTTAGAAAATTTAAAATCCTTTCAGTAGCTAATTTTATAAAATTATTATTTTTGTTTTAATTTAGTATGGGGATTAGATCCAGCCAAACTGCCATTTTTGTACATAGTCCGCTGAAATCATGCAAATGTTGATACATTACAATCTTTAAAAAATACATGTATTGGCAAATCATTAACTAGCGAATGCCCGTGCTTAAATTGTGGCTCCGACAGAAAGTTGATCTAATAAAATAGCCAAAATAAATAGTTAGAATTGCTGCTAGTAGCTCATCAACTATTCAATTCAATTCAGTAGGTCCAACCTATGGAAGGAATTATTAGCCAATGGGGAGCAGCCATAATGGTTATCTTGTGATGTCATAGGGTGGGACAACATATTTGGTTATTTGACGATTAACAATGATATGTTGCCTTCTCTATGGCACTCTCACTAAAGTTACAGTCAATGGCTGCCTTCCATAGGCCAGCAATACCATCAGTTCTTTTAAAGGGGAACGCAACCCTCCGAAAAAAATTTACCAAATGATAGGGAATATAAAAACCCAATAATTGACAACTAGGTTCACTTTAGTTAAATTAAAAAAAATAAAATAGATTGAACTGAAAAGCTGAGAAATGGAAACGCTAACGATGAAATGTCATCAATGGTGGTCACATGTCACTAATGAAAGACCATCATTGGTAACGTGTCATTGCACGAGCTTTCAAAGTTTCATTTTTTAGCTTTTCAGTTTGATCTTTTTTATTATTTTTTTAAAATTAGTGATAACATAGTTGCAAATTAATGGGAAAGTATTTTTCATGCTCTATCATTTGGCAAAAACTTTCCTGAAGGTTGTGTTCCCCTTCAGTTATAACTTATTATCAATATTTTGGGTAGTACTTTCAAATGGTAGAACTCTTTACTTTTAGTACACCCACTCCATAGTAAACATTGTTTTTCATCAAATAAGAGCCTTTGATTATTGGTTGGGAAACATGATATAGGAAAAATTTGAGAATTACTGAATTAATTTTATTATTCATAAATACATTCAAATTGTAAATATTTAATTTTTTTTATTTTGTAAATATAGTTAAAGGGGAAGACAACCCTTGACAAAAGTTTTTCTTTCAATAGTAAAGTGAAAAAAAAAGAATAGTATTCCTAAAATTGCACAACTATGTTATGCATAGTTATTTTATAAAAAAATTAAAATAAATTTAAAATGGAATTGATGCAGACGTCATAGATGGGTGCATTTAAGCAAAATACTATGTTCTCAGTGCTCGAAGGAAAGTGCTATGACGTCAGTATCAGTTTCATTTCAAATTTATTTTGATTTTTTATAAAATAACTATGTAGACCTTCTTGTGCAATTTTAGGAATGCTATTTTTTTAACTTGACTATTAAAGCAAAATAAGTTTTGTCTATGGTGGTTGTCTCCTTTAACATTAGAGAATATATTCGGGATTTATAGGGATAATGTCTACTTGCCATGCTACATGGTAATCATTAAAAATGATATATAACCAGGCAAAAATTACATTTAGTGTTATACTTAGAGTAACATTGATTTTTCAATTATTTTTATTCTTATTTCTATTTTGCAAATTATGTTTTAAAATTCATGATTGACAATGGATAATATCAAACCAGATTTCTAGAATTCCCAGTTTAAGTTTTCATATTGTTTTATTTCTCTCTTAAATGTCAAAAATAAGATAGTTGTATTTCTCTAAGAGGGCATTTACCTAATATTTACAAACAAATTTATTTTTATAAGCCTTGACAGAAATTTTTTTCCAACCCAAAATGTTTGAGCATAATTTATGGAATCCTTTAATCACCAGAAAAGGACTAAACTTGGTAAAAGTGCATTGGATTACGTTATTGATAATTTGTAGAGTAATGCTATCCAATGAATTTTTTTAAGTTTCTTTATCGTTTTTCCCCTAGATTTCAGTAGTTACTATCCTGATCAGTTAATAACAAAATTGCGTTTATCAAAGCTGTTAATTGTCCAGCTGATTTCCGATAGATTTAACCGTGATTTTATGATTTTAAAGTTATGAAATTGGGACAAAATATAGAAGACAAAAAGCACTCTTAAAGATTTCACAAAAATACTTTCAATATTTTCACTAGCGAATCCAGTTTTAATTCATTATTATTGTTTTTATTTATTTATTTAGCTGATATTATTATTAAAGCCGTGAAAAGACACTAAGCAACATGTATTAGTCTTATTGTAGATTTAATTAAGTAGAAATCAAGTTAATTAAGCTTTTATACTGGAATTAGTTTATTTCTTGGGAAGTTGTTTGGATCTCAAAAATAAGAGAGAAATGATGAATTGCTTTGCGTCCTGTATATAAATATATTATATTTATACTTTGCATTTTATAGTATAATTTAACAAGCTTTCTTAGCGCTTCTTGTCTAACCCTTAGATTTAAAAAATTTCTTATATATACGTGGTATTGGGTTTACTAATTAAGCCTGTACAAATAAGTGCCTTACAATGATGCCAAGAAATTTAGTTTATAAGAAAGCCTTATTTGTGTGTGTTTTGGATGTTTGTGTGCATGTATGTGAGTTTATGTTTATATGTTGGAATATTGCATTTGAAATCATAACTATCAGGCATTGTTTTTGGTCAAGTCTTATTCACAATTATCTGCAATTTATCTAATAAAACTTTTTGGCTTTGTAAAATTGACAGGTAAAAGATTTTAAGTTAAAATAAAAAACTTTCATATACTTTATGCAGACTTACCGAGCCAAAATAAGCACAAAGAAAATAAAAACAATGCCGTGACTTGTGTCCAGTTGTAAATGGAAAGTGTTTTCAATTACCTCTTTAATTTATCCTCTTCAATTTTTTTCCAATTTGGTAAAAAGTTAGCCATGCATTTCATACAATATTTTGGCACAAATTTATGAATTCTGGGATTGTTTGCTTGACAATGTTATTCAAATGTTACTGGTGTAAGAAACACTTTGTTAATTTTTATTAATAAAAACACGAATAATGTAGCTTCGATTTGTACAGAGTTGTAAATGCTAATGTATAAATTCTTTGCTATCATCATGTACATGCTTCTAGTTAAAAAAAAAGAAAAAAATGTAGTTTTATGGATCAGTGATTTTTATATTAACGGAAATAAAGCAGATATTTTCCATTTTTTGACAATTTATTGAATATATTGCTATGTTAATGCAATTGATCTACCAAATGATCTAATGATATACCAAATTCTC
>JAQFYV010000096.1:0-14932 GCA_034695065.1 Choneiulus palmatus | reverse complement strand
TATTATAAAATATATTTTTAAATTAATTCTAGAATATATTTCTAAATACATTTTAAAACCATTTTATGGCCCAAATCTTGAATATTTTAAAATATATTCCAAAATATATTCTTGAAAGTATATTTTAAAATACATTTTCTTTGCATGTGGGATAGGAGGCTATGACTTGTATCAATGACGTCACAAGCACCGCCTATCAATAACGAGATTCTCGTGGTCATTCATGAAATACCGTCTTTTTCAAAACTTATATAATATAAAATAATTAAGCATAACATAGTTATGATATTTTAGAAATAGTGGTTTTTTTTCAGTCTTCCATGGCATGACTAAAAATTTTGTCTACTGTGGTCTTCCCCTTTACGATAAAATTAGTAAAATAAGTCCGGAGACTAAAACAAGTCAATTAATATCTCATTAGGGATATATTTCACAAAAGCTTTAAAATGTTTTGTCAAAAAATTAGATTAATTTAGAAAATTTTGTAGACATTATATTTAATTATCACGTACAGCCTCAAGGGCATTGTATATTAGTTGCCATAACTCTAAGCTAAATTGATTTTATGGAAGCAACAACTGTTGCTCATATATTATATAATTCAATTATGCACCTATACTTTATGGTTATTATAAAGATTGTGCATTTTCACGTGTCCTGTGAGGATACTAATTATTTATTACTGTAATGTTTCATCTGCTTTATCACCCAACATTTATAGCTCATCTCTCTAATTGCAGATTAGGGACAGAAAACTGAAAATAAGGCATGTTCACGAGATTCAACAGGCAATGCACTTATATTATGTCCAAGAATCTATAATATTTATTATACTGGGTGGCGCACGAAAAATTTGCTTGGGTTTGTGTATAGAGAAATTTAAAGAGGCAAGTCTCTCCATATCGAAAGTTATTTTTAACAACGAGAGCGAAAAAAAAAATTTATCAAGGGCGAAGAAGTTCAAAATTTTTATCCGACTTTTCATTAAATAGCTATAAATTCTCCAACACAGCAAACTGGTCTTTCATGAACAGCGCCATGTTTTGGTTACTATACTTTGAACTCCCTTCAACTAATGCAAACACGTTTGGTCACTGTACTTTGACCTCCCATTCAACTAATGGAAACATGCAGACAATATGACGCTGTTCATGTAAGAGCAGTTTTCTATGTTGTAGAATTTACAGCTAATTAAAAAAAAATTCGGATAAAAATTTGAATTTATACACCCCTGATAAATTTTTTTCTCTCGTTTTTAAAAATAATTTTCGATATGGAGAGACTCACCCTTTAAAGGGGTGTGGTACCCTAAACAAAAATTGAGTCAAAACGTTAGGATATGTGAAAATACTAAACTCGCAACGAAAAAAGCAACTACGTATTGCATAAATATGATATGAAGTAAAGTTCAACTTACATATATTGAGAAGAATTCGGAAATTAACTGCCAACAACGCAAATCTCTATAGGTTGCTTGCAATCTGCTAGGATTTTTAATGCGTCATTCGTTATTTGAAATTAATTTCATATTAAAACACTTATTATCAATAAGTACAAAATTATAAATACATCTTAAAATGTATTTTAGAATAAAATTTTAACAGAGTCATTGGCTTAATATACATGTATGTAGTGTTAAATACATTACTAAACTTGCGTGGAGAATTTTCCTCCAGCTGGGAATGCAAATTGCTTTTACTAATACTTTTAGCATGCAATGAACTGTATTTAAAGGGGAAGGCCACCCTAGACAAAAATTTTGTCATTCAGTAGAAGACTGAAAAAAAATCCACTATTTTTAAATATAACAACTATGTTATGCTAAATTATTTTGTATTAAATAAAATACGTTTTGAAAAAGAAATCAGTATTTTATGAATGACCACGAGAATCTCGCTATTGAAAGGGGGTGCTTGTGACGTCATTGACACAAGTCATAGCCTCCTATGCAAGGAAGTTATGCACAAGTGAAATCCATCCTGCCAGCAAGCATTGAGGAATTCCACGTTTTGGGCATTTTGGGTGAGTAAAATGAATTGTAAAACCATTGATAACTTGCCATGAACTGTTCCAAATACTACTAGAGTATTTACAAACTATAGTAATGGTATATTTATGTTTTAGAAATAATGCTTTTGAAGTTTGCCTTGGTGGTATTGGGAGCATAGCCTCGAGGCTAGAAAAGAGCTATGACGTCAAATTCTAGGCCATGGTGTCCATGAGCTTTATTATAATTTTTTTTTATAAAATAAGTAAGCAGAACATAGTTATGATATTTTAAGAATATTGTTTTTTTTTAGTCTTCCACTGAATGACAAATTTTTTTGTCTAGGGTGATCTTCCCATTTAATGGATATTTCTCCATTGTCCACAGATATGTTCATAAAAATTAAAAAACATTCATACATTAAAATAAATTTAGGCAATTATTTGGAGGAAATTTATAGATTTATTTACAGTGTTCTTTGATCAGAATTTAGGTAGTTGGGATTTTCATTGATTTTTATCAAGGGTGTGCATGTCTAATTTGTAGATGAAGCTAAGAGCATGATGAATGCTGTTTAATCTTTGGTCATTTCACTGAATTTCCCAAGAGTTTGGATAGATAGATTATTAAGTTTAGAGAATACATCCACTAAAATGACTTTTGCAGATTCTTGGAGAAATTATTAATGGAATTTTTTCAAGAATATGCATAGTTGAATCGCTGATAAAAATGTTAGCAAGGCAAGTCTTGGAAACTTTTACTGAATTTTCTCAAGTGCACGCTTAGATATGTTGATGAAAGATTAGTCATTTAAAAAAAAAATGATTTTTGGAAATATTAATTCAATTTTCTCATGAATATGCATAGATATGTCAATGAAAGTAAAATCATCCATTCCTAGGAATGAATTTTGGTCATTGCTAACATTTTTATTGAAGTTTCTAAAATTGATGTCAAAATATATTCCTGATCCCATAGTTTGCTGTTTCAATCCCATAAATTCCCATTTTATTTTGATGGACAACAGTGGACCACCGAATCAAAATGCACAAGTGGAAAAGGGGGGGTGAGGAGATTGAGGAATGTGTAGTTGTGGAGGGGGGTAATTGGGAAAGATTTATATGGAAAAGAGAGTGGGGTGCTATGGAAATAGAAAAAGAGGGGTTAAGTTGGCTTTCACATAAAGCCTTGATCTTTTACGTTAGACAAGAAGAGAAATATTTGTGAGATCGATACAAATGGTTTCTTATATTTATACATATGACAAAAGCAAAAGAAAGTAATGGCTGCTCAATGTAATATTAATGATAAATGTATATTTATAAGACATACTAAAAAAATCAAACAAAAAAAAAAGAAATTAAAACCCACATTTTGATTGGGAAACGTTTTTGCTTAGGGCTTCACCTTTACCCCATGTAGAAAAAAACTGCAGATGCCACAATTTCTGTATAAGACACCTTAAGCTCTCAATGTCCTAAGGAAGGTCCAAATATATAGAAAATTTGCCTGTTTGGCTGTAGCACCCTGTAACCACATAGGTCAATGATTCCCAAAAGTAGTGCTTCTGCACAGCATCAATATGTTAGGTCTGTTGCCAGGGTGACCATCACCACAGATTGTAACAAAACCCTTATTTTCAATCGATGATGAGTGAACACATCTTAAATTTACTTTTCTAACAAATTTACCTAATTTTCAATTTTGAAATTGATTAGTCATAATATTACCTTTCCAATATTTATATACAATGCCTACTTCATAAAAGATTCAAAAGTCAAAACACATTTTATCGATGATAAAAAATGCATCTGATAACCATGAAGCAAAAAAAACAAGACACAGTTCAAAACATCTTCACCACCCTCAATTTTTTTAACAAAACTTAAATCAGTGATCAACAAAAAACAAAATGGCTGCCAAATGCAGACTTACACCCTCGCTCTTCAATTGCCAAGCATGAGTAGCCACTGGTCAGATTACTGAATTGGAAAAGTGACTCTTTTCCCACTGAGCAGACAAACAAACAATCCAATATTTACCCCACCCTTTACCCCTCAATTCCTCCCCTCTTAAAAGCAAATAATAATTCAATTTTCTCCCTGAATTAATTTCAATTAAATTAATGCACATTTCAAATTGTTTGTGGAAAAGAAGCAATATTGGCACTTTTAATGCAAATTCATCAAATGGGGTATTAACTGAAAGTGGGGGTATCACTCGCAACAATAACAAATTAAGGAATGTGGGGGGAGGGGGGTTGTGGGGTTGGAGGCATTTAGGGATATCCTAGGGGGTGGGACATTACAATGGGACTTTTACCTTAATTCTATTTGTCGCCTGGTTTTTTATCCCAACATTCAGCAAATTAATCATGAAATATGAAACAACCATAGCAAATGCACGCATCAAGGGACACCATAAGCTGGACAGTGGTCAACACAGACCATTAACACTAATCAGAGATAATGGGAAAGGAATCAGAAACACTAAACAAACAAAAAAATATTAATTGGAATTAAGCAGAAAAACAGGTTCCAACCATGCATTAAAAGTCAAAAAAATGCATTAAGGATAGTGTAACCTTGCAATACTTATGAATGCATTTTTCTCACATACACATATTCAATGATGCCCAAACTAAAACTACTTAAAAAATATGTCTTACATTTTTTTCATGATGTTACACCATTTAAATATATATGCATCAGCTTGAATTAGTAATACAATCTACCCCCTTTTTGAATCAGCAAATCAAAAACAAGATGGCTGACAAAGTAGGGGTTAATTATTTTCTACCATGAAACACTTATGAATGCATTTTTCTCACATTTACTTCTTCAGTGATGACCAAACTACTTAAGAAATATGTCCAGAATTTTCTGGATGATGTTACACCATTTACATTAGCTTGAATTAGTCATAGAATCTACCCCCTTTTTGAATCAGCAAATATAAAATAAAATGGCTGCAAAAGAAGGGGTTAATCATTTTCTACCGAGAAACAATCAGCACCAGTCTAGCCTATTATTATTTCAAGTAAGCCATTAAAAGCAACATTTTTCTGTCAGAATATAAAGTGCAGAAAGTGGGAGTAGCAGCAGAATAGAAGGCTAAGAAAAAAGTAGGGGTAAAAGAAGTACAAGTGCTCTTCAAACACTTTAAATGTGTGGGGAAATGGAAAAGGGGTGTCAAGCATTGAACCACAATGTGGTAGAACCGACTATGTGTATAAATTATTAAAAGTTGATAATAATAATACTTATTGTGTATGAAGTAAAGGGTTAATGGGGGTATAAAACAAAATTTCATCCCCTTTTATCAGTTATTTTTTATCACCTGCAGATTGGCATCCTACTATAATTATCCTTAATTACCCTTAACGAAAAAGAGTGTAACATTGATTAATGACAAATCGAATATTGTGAAAAGGGTGGGATGAAGTAAAAGGAGGGGGTAAATCAATGGAGTTGCTCTGAAGTGGAAAAGAGGGGGAAGGGGGAATAAAAATGGTCCATCCTGTGTTTGTAATTGTGTGTTTTAATTGACCAATAGGCATTGTTTCATTGTGAAAACAAAAGAGGTTTTAATGAAAAAGGGGATAAAATGGGAGTGGGGGTAAAATGATAAGGGGGGATGAGCGAATTGGGATATTTCTCTATTTTGTATTTTGTTAATGATTAATCAATGGTGCATTATACCAGAACATATCAGATATTTTTAATATATCCCCTACCCCCATCTCACTTCACAGAATAATCAACATAACCCCTTTCTCTCCGCATCATTTACCCCCATCCCACCTAATTTTATGTCACCCATCTGTTTCATTCCAGTCACGAGGGGGCGCATTTAGCTTGTCAAAACAACCCAAAGGAATAAAATGTTTCTAAAAATTAACTCATCAAAATGAACTCATGAAGTGATACATCCTATGCAAATGTATACAGAAATAAATTTAGAGGGGAAGACCACCCTAGAAAAAAAGAGGTTTTCTTGCAAGAGTATATTTAAAAAAAATATTATTCCCAAAATATCACAACTACCTCATGCTCAGTTATTTAATGCTAAATTAAAAAAAAAATAATGTCCGAAATACCACTGACAAGTAAATGACGTGGCAGACCCACATTTTTCAATGCACGTGCACATTAAAGAACGCCCAGTGTAATTTGTACGTGCAATGCACCACGATTTAGAACAGAATCACGCGAGTTCATTCTACTTTGCTCGAAGACATTTTCCCTGACTTTCCATGACTAAATTCCTTTTCCTCCACTTTCCAAAACAATTAAATTTCCCTGCCTATTCATTTTTTTGCATACTGGTGATCAGCAGGATGCTTAACCATAAATGTGTGTGAATTTAAACCTTCAATTCAATTCAATACAGTACCCTATATACAATCAGCCTTTATATTGATGACACTTTTGAACAATTTATCCAAAACAATTAACCAATCAATAAACCATGTGTCATAATTAAAATCTAAAATATTTTTCACATCATTTTAAAATCATTTCGCAGGCAAATGACGTCACCCTCAATTAGTACCGGTAAAAACACAAATTAGATAAGCCATTGAATTGCAAAGGGCACCTAGATGTCATAACCTGATTACTACAGCATCATCTCCGATGGACATAACAAATGCCAAACATACCAAAGAGCAGATGACATCACCGACACGTTCTACTTCACAAAAAACCCACCAGGGGCTCCACCAGCACGTAGAAAATCCCTCAACACAAACGCCCCCAAAACGAAATTAGCACATGAAAAGCCCTTTGGGAATAAGGTAACAATAAAAGTATCATCCATCAATGCAGGCAGGATAATTAATTATTAATAATTAATGAGAAATATGAATTGATGCTAAAACAATGCCAGTTGAAATTAAGACAATCCATTAGTACATTCACCTAACTATTCAAAAAACTGGCTCATATTGAATTTTATAATTTGACTTCCCTGACCATTCAATTTTCCCTGACCTTCCCTGACCAAAATAGAAAATCTCCCTGACCAAGATAAAACTTCCCTGACATTTAAAGGCATGTTAATGACAATTAAATATTTACATTCTTGGAGAGTGAATACAATGGTGCTAAATTAAAATTTTATACGAAACACAACTTGGCTTATTAAATTTCCCCCGACTTCCTGCTCAATTTTGAGAATTTCCCTGACTTTCCCTGACCAAATTTCTCTTTCCTGACTTATCCAGACTTTCCAGGTCAGTACGAACCCTGCATTTGAAAATATAAAATATTTCCTAAAAGTCACTAACCTCAACTTACACAAAAACAACATCAGACACACAGCCATGACTTTCTAGATTGTTTTCCAGAGCAAACAAAAAAACCCAATGTCTGTCTCATTTACTTTTATTCTTGAAACAGGAGAAATGAAGGAGAAAAGTGGGTATAACCAAAAAAGTGCCAAACTATCAAGTGACAGATTTATTTCTTTTCTTAAACTCACTCAGATAAGGTGTGCACCAGAGCTGCAATTTTCAACCAAATTACTTACAGGGTGTCACTAGGATAGATTTAAGTGTTCGTAGGTGGAGAAAGTCCTCATTGTGAATGAGGTTCTTGTACATATAATCTTACAACAAAACATGGTCATGTTGCACCAAAACATCCCGGAACAAAATCAATACAGGTGGATCAATTTCAATGCAATGTGTGACTTCAAGAGTGTCCCTTGCAACCCACCTGACACCTATCATCATTGAACTTTGTCCTGTACCAGTTAGGTCCACAATCAGTTCCCATTTGTGCGAAGGTTCAAGGGGCCTTAATACAGTTTCATCAATATTCACAAGTCTAAAACAAGAATACATTTTTGGTTCAAACAATTAGTTTAGAGAGAAAAAACTGGAACTTTTCGGAATCCCTATCTCGATGTTGTCATAGAAACACAGAAGTAGAAGCCTTTTGTGATATATTTGCAAAAATGCATGAATTGGATGGAGGAGAAGCGAGGAAAAAGAAATGAAATGCTCATCAGTTCATAGACCCTCATGTACAACAAAGAAGAAATTTCCACACAAACAACAATATATATTAGGAGAGAATTAAACACGGTGAGAAATTGCAGTATTACTTAACACTATTGCTGCCCCCCAACCCCAGCAAAATAAGCAATCAATTCCGACTGCTGAGAAATACTTTGTTTGCCAACCACTTTCAATTATCAATGCTGCCCCTTGGAATGTTGAAAGTTGGCAATCACTGCTGACTTACGAGCACTGTACATTTGCCATGTTCAAATATTAATTTAATTTGTACTTTTTTTGGCTGGATTAATTAAATATATCAAAAATACTCAAAGTTGAGTAACAATTTCACTGAAAGGAATCAGAAATCAATTCCGACTTTTGATAAATGCCTGTTAGACAACCCATTTCAATTATCAGTGTTGCCCCTTGAAATGTTGAAATTTGGCAATCACTGCTGACTTACAAACACTGAACATTTGCAATGCTTTATACAAGATATTTGATCTAATTTTATTATTAGTTTTACAGACGATGTCATTTTCTTCCTAAAAGAGGGTTTCAGCCATTTGAATCCCCCATATACATATTTCTACATTGTGATTTTCTAACCAGTAAACATTAAAATACATAACCAAATTTGTAGAATTTTAATACCTAGGCGGATTGCCTAGTTTTGCTTTAAACAAGTATTGCAATTAATACAATATAGTAAAAACTTATTCTTTTATGAAAATTTAACCTTTTTCCGTCTATCTTTAAAAAACTTTTAAAAATCGTATATGAGTTAGGCAGAAAATGACGACGGAATGTTTTAACTGATGAAATACTCTCGATCCATCTTAGCATTTTTTATATATCTTTGATAAATATTTGTTGATGAAATGCACACCTTCCAAATATTTATGCCATAGAAACATGCCATCATACCTTCAACCAACATTTATAAATACAAATTAAATATTCTAAAATGTAGAGTATTTCATCAGTTAAAACATTCCTTCGTCTTTTTCTTCAAAACACATATGGAGGATTTTCAACAATTTTTTAAAAGTTAAGCGGATAAGTGATAGATTTTCATTAAAAACACATTTATATTTTTTTATTGTATTACTTGCAATACTCTTTAAAATTCTGCAAACCTAGGCATTTCGCCTAGCTATCAAAATCCTACAACTTTTGATATTTTTTATGTCTTCTGGTTAAAAAATGGCAATGTAAAAGTATGTCTATGGGCGATTAGCATGGCTGAAACCCCTCCTTAATTCTCACTATATTTACCAATACATAATATTTTAGTTATTTCGAAGCTAATCATAACATTTCTAGATTTTAAGATTTTTAAGCATAATTTCTTCCTGAAAAACAAAACTAAATAATAATGTGCCAGGACTTCGTATCACCATTTAATCGTCCTAAATAATATATGATTGAAGAATACCCATTTTAACATGAAATGGATGTTATTATTTCCCAGTATATAGAACATATGGCATCTCTTCCAAGATAGAGATGCCATAGGATAATATATAGGATAATTATAGCCTTAAATATAATAATTTCTATTATTAGTTGCTTCCAAATATAAAGGAAAATTTGTCAATGTATTTCCTAAAAAAATACACAAATAGTTTTAGAAATTATTTTACAAAATGAAATTATGTTACAGGATTGTTATACTATAAAATCGTTTGCAATATTACACAAATATTTATCAGATCAATATGATTTTTATAACAAAATTAGTTAAATAATTAGATTACAGTAATTGAAACCCATACATGTTTAATGCCATATTTTCGGGGCTTTTTTGGCTTCAGCCCCTCCCTCCGAAAAAAATCATATACTGTAAGCCACTGACAAGGTTACACAAAATTTATCGAAAGTATGAATTATAATGAGAGTGAATTAAATATTTACTGAAAAACATGTAAAAAATAAATTTGAAGAGGGGAACAATAACTAGTTAACAGCAAGCTCCTTTTTTGCGTTTTTAAGTGCAACAATTTTAAAAATTAATATACTGAGAAGCGGAAAAATTGCTAAAGATTTTCCCTCATTTTAATTTTTATTTAATTATTGGAAAATGGCTTTGTGCTTACTTGGGGATTAGTATTCACTTCAATTTGGTATTTTTGTTGTCGGAGAGCCCTTGGTTGCCGAAATCAATTACAAAAAACATTCCTAAGAGAAATTAGCTAAATTCCCTGACTTTCCAGGTGAGTGGGAACCCTGTACTATTAAACCAATGATTATTTCCACACAAAAAATTATGGATAAATCTGACAATTAAACTAAATCCAATCCAATGAAAACAGTGAAAGTGCAACATTTTGGCAATAATCAGTCTGATATAAATTTACTATAGGTCTCAAATCCCTAGCCTTCATATACCTCATTGTAATGAGATGGATTGTGTAGTAAAGGCTTGCCATTTCAAATTGTTTAGTTTCATCCTGCAATTACCATCCATTGTCTCTTCATGAATCTAACATAAATGTGCAATCGAGGAGAATTCAGCAGGATAACACAGAATTTCTGCTTTAAAGAATCATTGAATGTGGCAGGTAGGCACTAAAATAAAAAGGTAGAAAGCTCTTTGCAGCATTTCTCAAATTACAAAATAAGTGTAAAAAAAAACAAAGAAAAAATAAAAATGTAATGCAATAATTATGAGTAACGGCTTCCTCGCATAACTGGAATTAACCCCAACTTCGATGGGTTATTTATTACATAAACAGAACAGAAAAAAAAGCAAAAAAAATAATTTCCTACTAATGGCATTAATAAATTACAAAGAAATTGACAAGAAAATGCAGAGGTCAATTAGGAACAAATCAGATAAATTATTTACCATGAAGATAGGAAAGAAACACGTTGTGAAGCATCCCACACACATTAAATTAATAACAACATTCTGGAAAATTATGTTAATTTGTTGCCTAGAAATTGCTCATCATCACCATTACCAAATCTACACCAGTGACTACAATAATAACTTAACAAATTTTACTGTGCAAAACATAAATGGCACTTAGCCATAACAGAGTTAAGAATTTCACTTATTAAATGCTGAAATTTCCATCTCAGCCCATTATGTAATGATAAAGAAATGGGAAATAAAAAGAAGACATGGTAGAAAAACGTTAAATGATCCATTTACTTCCTTGGTCAAGAGTTATCTCTTGCAGCTCTTGGTGATTCCAGTTTGAAATTCCCAAAGATGAACAAGCGAATCAAAATAATAACTAATTTGAATCATGCTCCCTTATCTTCTCTCTGTTGGCCCTTTCTATATAAAAATGAATCAAGCAGGACCCATTTTCTTGCCAATATTTTTCCATTCATTCGCTCGAATGCACGACTTGGCCAAGAATGAAATAAGAGAAAACGAAAAGAAACCGAAAAGCAAACAAGAAAGTAGACGAGAAATGGATAAGGAGAAATCGATGAGAGCCAAAAAAAATGAGAATGCATGCAAGTAGGCCTACTCACTGTATCAACAACAATAAAGAAAATGGGAAAATAGAAAAAAATACATTTCTAATTCAAACAGATTTAAAGATTCTACTTCAAAGGAAAAATAGCAAAGCATCTTGTTTTTACTTTTTAAGGGTGCTGAGGAACATCCTCAAGAAGGCAATCACTTCTGACACCTTTGCTCTAAGTGATTGCCCACATTCAAGGGGCTAGCATATTGCCCCTTTATGAAAGCAATCACCAATAACATCCAAGTTCACAGTGATTGCCTATGTTCAAGGGTGCCCCTTGTCGTAAGTAGACATTTAGGATAAACTTAAGTTACTGGGATGCCTTCTTCACAGTAGGTAGTTATTTAAAATAAATGAATTGTCTACCTTTAACTGTGCTCTAAAAGACAGCCCACATTTAAGGGGGAGTCACCATCTTGTCCCTTCATGAAAGCAATCGCCAGTAACATCCAAGTTTACAGTGATTGCCTATGTTCAAGGGTGCCCCTTGCTGTAAGCAGACATTTAGGATAACCCTAAGTTATTGGGATGCCTTCTTCACAGTAGGCAGATACTTAGAATAAATGAATTGCCTACCTTCTGGGGGAAAATAGTCAACCCAATCATTTTACTATATGAGGGGAGTGTAAACACAATTTAGATAGTAATCACTGCCAAAACCTGTGCTCTTCAAAACAGCCCACATTTAAGGGGGTGCCACCATTTTCCCCCTTCATGAAAGCAATCACCAATAACTTCCAAGTTAACAGTGATTGTTTAAATTCTCTGGGCTCCCCCCTAAAGCAGGCAGACATTTAGGATAAATAATAGATGATTTTATAAATTGCCTACCTTCGAGGGAAAAAACATTTTCCCATCAACATATCATTGTTTGTCTGGCAGTAATAAATAACCAAGTTCAAATAAAAGAAATCAATATTTATTTTTATGACAAGTTATTTCAATATATTTTCTATTTGCTTTCTTGGAGCTTAACTCATACTCGGAGTCATAAGAAAACTTTCGGGAATGAAAAAATAAGTAATGCACAATCAAACAAGAATTTTTAATCAAATTCCTAGAAATGTATGATTCTTATTCAATGGTGAACCAATGAGAAAACATTTACCTTCACCATAAAGTAGATATAATATCCACTCATAAAAAAATCAGCAAAGATTTCACTAATGGTACTTGGCATTGATCACAATGAAATAATAGTTTGAAACATAAATTTTATCCTAAATCATGCAACAAAATATTTCTACGTGATACGAAAAAAAAGTAAGTGTGCATTTTAGTGAGTGAAAATGGGAGTTGTTTGCCTATTTCGAGACGTGTTAAAGGGGTATTGCATTGGGAATTCAGTTTGAAGAATGATTGGAAGAAAGAGGAGGTTAAAGTAAGGATGGAATAGGGGTAATACTTCTTTTCATTTTGCTTTTGGGGAGAATTTAAGAAGTATGAGGGGTGAGGGTGGAATACCAAAGTTATTTGTGAATGTGAACACGTACATTATTTTATAACAAAATGCATGTTGTATGCCCATAGGTTTTAAATGACGCTCCACTTAAGGGCCCTTACATTCTCATGTGACAATTAAGACAACATGAAAGATTTGCATTTATACGCAAAAGAAATAATGATTATCAGTACTATGGTGAAAATAACAACAGCATTTTCATTTCCAAGAACAAAACAAAAATTGATGCTTTTCATTCTCTTATTCAGAGAATGACATACTAAATGGTTCAGAGCAGGACTACTCTGCTTATTTCCTAACCACACAGGGTTTGGATGAGTTCATAAAGACAATACAAACTGATCATCATTTCCTAACCATTATAAAATGAGCAAATTTTTTTTTATTTTGAAAGAATGACTAGCTATCTACTTTCAATTCATGCTGCATGGTTGCATGGTTAGGATTTTGGAGGTTAACACTAAAAACAGGAATAGCCTCAGCCACAACATTGAATGGCTTTATCGGATAAAATACTTAATGGCTGGATTTCAAAACTGACCAAATGGACTTTCTTCATTCAGTTTTAAAATATAAAGGCATCGTTGCTTGGTTAGGAAAATGCAAACAGGCCCAAAATCTTATGGGGGAAAAAATACAAATTCATGCACAAATGAACAGAGAGCATCACTACCTCGTTAGGGATTACCACTACAAAGCACCAATTAATTATCAAGCATTCCAACCACCAGAGCATGCAACCTAGTTAGGAAATAAAAGCAAATTGTTCAGGAAGAATAACATCAAACCCCAACCCATACACATTTCCCAACCACTAAAGCACTGAAGCCACCAATCAACCCACTCCCTAAGCTGCATATATCCCAGCCATCATGGAATAACAACAACAGTTACCAAATACACATTTCCCAACCATTAGAGCAATGCTACCTGGTTAGGAAATGCAAGCCTATTTCTAAACAGAAAAAAACACCATCCCCCACTACTTTCACATTTTCCAACTACCAGAGTATTTAAAAACACCAATCCTTCCACCATCAAATCCACATATTTTCCAACCACCTGAGCATCCCTACCTAGTTAGGAAATATATTTCTTATTTCCCAAGGAAAAAATGCAGCCACTTTCTCACATGAATTTCCGGCCACAATCCTAGTTAGGATGGATGAAAGCACGACACTCTCCCTTAAAATTTCCCAACCACCAGACAGCATCACAACCTAGTTAGGATATAGAAAAATCTCATTTTCACGCAGAAAAATGCCAAACTCGCAGTGATAAGACTAAAGCACGATCTAGGGCTTCAACTGTCCTCCAAATAACAAAAACAAAGCAAAGGGCATTTCAAAGAGGAAATTGTCGCCCATGTTATTCGTGGGGTGAGGAAGGGGGGATGAAGTGTGGGTGAGTGTACACAATAAAAATGGAGGTCGGTATAAATCGCTTCCTTAATTGACAAACAATGGATGGAATGGAAAGAAAAAGAAAGGCAATTATGTTTCAAATACAAAAAGCGCAAATACCGATGCGGCCGCGTGACGTTTCCAAGATGGCCGCCCGCCATCGCCAAATTAAAATATTATGGATGTCGGTTTTTCTCTCTTTCACCCCTTTTTATCTCTTTTATGCAATGTTCAAAATGTGCTTTTCTGAATCTAATACGGCCTCAACCTAATTGCTTCCGATGAAAGTGTCGTTTCAAGTGCTCACTCCCATTACGTCATCGCTGGGTCCCTATGAAAGACAAACTGAAAAAAAGGTCGTTAGACTCAACGAGAGAGAAAAAGAAGATGAAAATGACGGGGGCAAGGCCAAAAGTACAGGAAAAAGATACGCATTTCAATGACAGATGCACTGATCTCAGCTAAGGAAAAAATCTCATGGCAGGAACAAAAAAAAGGAGGTTACGAGATTAAGGATGGGTTGGAGCAATGTTAATGGCCCATTGAGAAATTAAAAAAGGATTAATTTTGCAACCAATGGTCCAA
>JAQFYV010000095.1:0-14949 GCA_034695065.1 Choneiulus palmatus | reverse complement strand
ATAACAATAATATATATAGATATAGGTATATATATTTTCATATACCAGTTCATATATCTGTAAGAAAAGAGAAGGATTTTCTTATCTCTGGTGGACTTTCATTTTTTAGTTAAATATATAATAATGAATACCCATGATTTTTAAAAATATTGCAAAACTGAATCACATGCATGTGTTATTCATGCATGCATGAATATTTGGCGTTGTAAAAAAAATTATATATAGTAGGCCTAATCCAAGTTTTAAAATATATTTCCATGCATTTCTAACCCTATGACTATACATAAACTTTATATAAACAACCTTATGCTATATAATTTCTAAATTAATAAGGAAAACAGGAAAATATGCATCTTGGGTTCAGCATTATGTACAAGTACTTAATTAATATTTAAACCGCAACTATGATTAAAATTAATTTCAAATCCAAGGTGAAAAGGAGCATGCATCGAGCAGAAGTATTATCTAATGGCTTAATTATTTCATAAAAATGTTAAAAAATAATTGGCTCAATTTTGACTATGATTGTCAAAGGAAGTTAATTATAATTTTTATATGTATTTTTTAATTTTAAATTCAAATTTTTTGTTGGTTTACGTGGGGTAAATAAAGGTGCGCAGGCAGGTGAAAAGATATTAGGCCTAACGTTCAGGTATATAATAACAAGCTCAGGCATTTGAGTTTTACGATGTAGGCCTAGGTCTATTACACAAATATTCGAAAATAATGTATCAAAATCGATAAACTTTATTGCTGTTAATACGATTATCAGCTGTTTTATTGCCCGATTGTTTAGTTTTTTTTCTTGGCTAATTTCAGGTCCAGTTAATGGGCCCATTAAAACCCTCGTAAATACAAAACAAACCTTTTCGTGCATGCAGGTATACATCTAAGTTCCCCTTTCTAAGCCTTTAGGGCAACATCAGGTGAAAAGATGCAAACTTTTATAGACCTTTACGAGTGTATACACGTTTCTAAACGTTTTAATGATGTCCAAAATGCTTTAAAACAATATACGAAAGTAATTCTTACATTATATAACGCTTTTTTTTTTTTGCTTTTTTAAAACACTGGTCAACACAGATATACTAAGGCCTAATTGGAGGTCAAGGGAATGTATATATATCTATATCGAGCCTATACCTTTTTTGCTTTAGCCAAATATATTTGTTGAATTTATTAAAGATAATAATAATAAAAATGTCTGCATGTATCAATTAGAGAATCCACCAGTCTTTTAATTTATGCTCGTATAGTATAGCTATATGTGCATACATACATGCAGATTGGCTAATTGCAACAAATTTAAAGGACATTTCATGTCCCTGCTAATATATTGTTTTAGAAAATATTTTGAATGTAAAATTTAATAAATCCCTTGTGGTAATGTAGTAGGATTTCAGTATATAATTAAACTATAAGTGCAATTCCATAATGTTTAATAATTTTAAAATGTAAAAAAGGCATCCATTTTTAAGGTTATCTAAATATAGGTCTATATTTTTATGTTATTTAATTTTTAAGCATTATTTTTTCTGTGCAAATGTTTAGTATAAAAAAATTATAATAATGAGCAGATGATAAACGTTGTCCATGCATGCAGCAGGTGCATGTTTGTAAATACAGATACAAATTGGATTGAAAGAAACATGCAGACTTATTAATAAATATAAATATAGAGGCGTAGTATGCATGTAAATTTTTTTTGTAGCTGTTTCTATCCAAATAAAACTGGTTTCAATTTGAACAATACTCACATGCAAGTATATTACTATATACGAAGATTTTTTTATAAAAATTATAAATACCATGTATATACAACTAACTGTTTATAAATCATATAAGACTATTAAGCCCCAAATAAGAACATACGCATTCCAGTTTTAATCTGTTTCCATTTTAAAAATGGTCCCTGCATGAGAGTAAAAAGAAAAGGTCCAATGACCTCAATTCGGTGTGCACAAGCCACTTTCAACATCAAATTCATTCATAATTTCCAATTTGAGTATAGTTTACCTGCATGGCTTTAATTAGCACTATATAAATAGAACTTTCATTTAGTAATTATAGCCTGTTTATGACCTATGGAATCATCATTATAAAATTTAGCCCATCATACTTAAGGATAAAAGTTATCATAAAATAGCCTTTCTACCAGGTGTGATAAATATTCTGGTTTGTGTTAATCAAGAATTTATATACTTTTTACCAGAAGCATTTAATTTAGTCATGTTTATAAATTTTTCGTATAGGCCTATACGCACTTTTTACTATAAGACACATATCATTAATTTATATGAGTAGCAAACCCGCAAATTCAAGCAATATAATCCCAATTTCTGAATGTACATGCTTGTATAGGGCCCTAAAGACCTATAGTCTATAAAATAATTGTAACTATATAAATATTGTATTGGATATCCTGCAAGTTTTGAAATACGATTAATGTATAAATCATATACATTTCAAGTGGAATTATTTTTTTTTAAAAAAAGTAAGCCTAAATACATTGCAATAGGCCTATATATAATGTGGCTTTTCCACTGAATAGTGGATTTTTCCTTATACATTGACACTTGCAATGTGCACGCACGCATTTGCACGAGCAACTGACGTCATTTCCTTTTCAAAACGCACGCGCAGGAAATATATATTCCAATTCCGTTTTTTTTGATAAATTCACAATTTCCAACTCTCCAATTTTCCCGTGTAAACGTTTTTGAAGAAGAAAATGAAAAATTTATAGGTGCATTGATGCTTGATTTTTCTTACCTGAAGAAGGCCGATCCGAATACCTGGTGCAATAGACCCAGGCCGGCCACATCATCTGATCTTTGGACGATTTGGATCCAGACTTGCTTTTCTCCTCCACCGCCTCATCTTGACCACTGCCACTTTTGCACGTGCTTTTCTGACCGGTTGATGCTGCAGATGACGTAGTACAGTTTGTGCTGTGATTTTTGCTAGCTTTGGCATGATGATGACTTTTACTTTGGACCGTTTCGGCAGCGGTCAGCCGTCCAAAGTCCGGATGTAGGATATTTTCGATGGAAAATTTCAATGTCCTGGACACATTGTTGTTGTTGTTGTTGTTGACTTGTACCTGATCCGGTGAGTTCATACGATGAGGATGATGTCTGTGATTCATGTCCAGGGATGAGGATGCTGTGGAGACCGATGAGGAGCTGGAGGAAGTTGAGTCCGGTCGCCTTGGGACCATGAGCATAGGGCTGTTGGGGTTCAGGCCCATGGTGCTGGTGGGGGTCGGTGGGCTCACCGATAATGGCGGTGAATTAATATTGGAACACGTGGGGGAGGTGACCCGTAGCAAGCTGCTGCTGTGGTTGCTGTTGCCACAGTCGCTGCTGCACTCGGGTGACGTCCGAGGATTGTGTTTTTCGGCGTCCAGCGCCATGTTGACCAGCGTTAATCCTGCCTCGGAAGGACGTCCGAAGCAACAGAATGAGGCCGGAACAAAGTGCCGGGAAAAGGGCAGAACGTAGGCCCAGTTGGATGAGGGGACGTCGGCAAACATGGACTATCCCTACTCCGTACCCGCTTCCTGCTTTTGCTGCTTGTTGCTTGAATACTAGCTTTGCCTTTGCACCACCAACCTTCTCGACTGGAAATGAACAGCTTTTTACCACCTTCAACAAGCTGGTTTTTTTTCTGGCTTCACTGCTCAGCTTCTGCTTCCAACTTGCTGATTGTCAGTGGTACTGGATGCTGATGCTCAGCATCATCTTCTGCATAGAACATACCTTCCGAAAATACCTTTGACCCCCTCGGGATAGAATTTGGGACGTGGACTAATGGTGATGAGAATGTTATCACCTCGTCAAAAGTGTCCTTCAAAGTGACCACTTAGCACTTTTGGTCGGTGCAATGGCTTGACCTGGAAAGTCAGGGAAAGTGAGTGTGATCAGATTAGCATTTTTTTTTGATTTGGGAAAGTCAAAGGTAATTAATTCTTGTATTAAATAGGAAAGTTATCCTGAGAGTGAGATTAACCCCACCCCCTTCCCCCATCCTTACCAAATGGCATTTACATGTAATTGCTGATTGTAGGATAATAAGTGGAATTGAATAATTGGGGTTATTTATTTAAAATGGAAGACCAATATATAGGAAAAAGTATTTTTCTTTTTAGGAGTATACATTAAAAAACTAAAACTCCACAAATGTTATATATATATAGGTACTTATTTTAAACGAAATTAAAATAAAAGTTGAAATTACGGTTGCTGACGTCATTTTGTCCTTTCATTCGAGCAAAAATGACTACTCACGAGATTTTGTTCAAAAATGTGGAGCATTGCACGTGCAAATAACATGTGGTGTTCTGGATTTGGACGTGCATTGCAAAATGTGGTCTTGCAACGTCATTAACCTGTCAATGGTATTTCGGCAATTATTATTTTTTTTAATGTATTATTAGATAACTATAAGCATAACATAGTTGTGAAAATGGAAGAATAGTATTTTTTAATGTATAGGCCTACTACTGAAAAAAAATACTTTTTTTCTATATTGTGGTCTTCTCCTGTAAATGTTATTGGGTTGCTTAGTAATGAATTTTGAGGAATTGTGCTTTGGAAATTATTGATACGTTTGGGAAAAATAGATATGAGATGTTAAACCTATGAGCAAGTATCAATTTATAGTAATGTCAATGTGATTACCGGTATCTATTCACTGAGAAATCTTTTAATAGTTATATTTGAGTCTTATTGGTCGCTTATAGGGATGTCTGCCTTAATTTGGGTATATTGAACAATGATTTCTGCTTGTGAATTAGACAAAGAGAATGTGAAGGAAAATCGAAAATAACTTGTTTCTTCGGAAAATGCAATTACTTTGTGAAAGAATATTTTCTGTAAATTGAAAAGTGAATATGATAAATTAAAAAACTTTGGATAAATGAAGAGAAATTATTTCCAGACAAAAGTTAATTGAATGTGATGTGAGATCTTATTTGAAATGTATGTTTTATGAGGACATTTGAATAATTTCTGGAAATGATAAAGAAATATGAAATTGTTAGAAATCATAAAGAAAGTGCATATTGAAGAATATAAGTGGTGTTACACTATGCATGGAAATTATATAAATTAGTTTTTAGTGTATTTTTTTAAGGAATATCAAATAAAACATTGAATATACAATCAAGTAAATAATTCATCATCTAATATATCGAAATTTTTGATTATTTTTGTGATTTTTCTTTGAAAAGTTTTGAGAATTTAGAGAATACGAATAGCCCAAAATGTAGAAGGTAAAATATATACAATTCCAGGAAACATGTATTCAGTAAAAAAATTTTGGAAAAAAATTCTCGCATGAATAAATTTAAAAATGCTAGAATTTCTGAGATAAAATTTTGGATTAAAAAATAAAATCCAATTGAGTGAATTCATAATTATTTGAACTTTTGCATTTCCATGCAAAGGGCAAATTACTTTCTATAGGCTAGATACATCTATTAAAGACATATTAAATCTCAGTCATATAATCATGCTTGTATACTATGCCATAATTGCTTTATGATCAGGTTTACTGCTGGACTAGCTATAATGCAAATGCATCTTAAAAGAATTTCTTAGCAAGAAAACAGTTTGGAAAAGTCTCAATAATATTCAAAAACTGTGCATTATATTTTAGAAATGAGAAATGAAACTGCAACTACATTCTGAAGATAATGGCTCCCAATTATTTTAAAATGCATTATATATATAGATTCTCCCTTAACGTAGGTTACCCAAATGTGCACATGCATGCATTAACTGATGTAAATCAGCTGGCACCATTCCAATTTTATTTATCTTTTATACCTTTTGCCTTTGCTTTGGGCATATGCCCAACATAAGGGTGCATATATAAATTCTTCAATTTAGGGCATCTGACAAAAATGTATATAATTCAACTGTATAGGAATCATTTTCAATGCATGCATGTTAAAGACGTATATTGCAATTCTGCATTTTAGTTAGATGCACCGAATTGATGAATTGGTTAACCTTATAAGACAGCCATAGTGTATTTCCAATTTAGACGTAAAGCCAGCGATAAGAAAATTCAAGGTTTAGGTATTTAAATTCAAATTATATATACCAACTATATATAAAAGTCCACACATATGGGGGATTTGACTCAATTAATGACCTATAACGTGAAAACGTTCTACAATTTTTTTATATTCTTTTCACTCCTCCCCCCTCCCCCCCATTTCTTTTCCTATAATATTTTCTTAATTTGCTTTACCTTGGTAGTTTTTATATTTTGTCTCCTTATCCCCTCTCCCCTGGAAAAATACTACTGGCCTCATTGATAGGCCTACTAAACATTGTATAAATTCTTTACAGTGACTGTACAAACACTTTCAATTTGAGACTTGTCTTACGCAATTCCAACTGAAACATAAACAGCTGGTACATTGTCGTTCCAATTTATAATTTACAATTGTAACTTTTTCAAAGGAAATTGAAACCTGGATTCCCTTGACTTCTTGATAAGACTGACGTAATTGGCACCAGAAGCAAAATTAAATCAAAGACTGATGGAAAGCAATTACATTCAACACATCTTTGGCAATATCTTATTTCATTCTGTTAACTCAACCGAAATGGTGGCAACTGCTTTGGTATACCAAATAAACTATCTCATTTTATTTACGTATAGCTAAACCAAATCTAAAAATTCAAAATGGCGTCCAAAAGTAAATAATGTTCATTCACCTTAAACTGTTGAATTCCAGATGCACTATTTTTTGTCAATGTTTTTATGGCACTTGGCGTTGTTGGTTTCTCAATTTTTCTTCTACTGTTGTGCAGATTTTCTTTTTTCAAATCGAAATTGAGTAAAACAATTGTTTGGCACTTTTTTTTTTGGTCGTTTGGTGTTAATTCCAGTTGTTTTGTCGTCTTCCCACAATTCAATTTTCAACAGTTTGATAGATTACTGTTCACTTCCTTTTTTGTTTCTTCAAGTATTTTTAGTTCACTTCCTCCATTAGCTGAAGAATTGCAACTTGTTGTGTCCATTCATACATTCACACACTCACTTGTTGGTATTATTTACTTTTGCTTCAAATTCAATGTTTTTTTTGGGATATTTCTGGAAAAATTATATTTCACAAGTTTTTTTTCTTTGTTTTTTTTCTTTTTTTGTTTTGCAAAAAAAAAAATGTTTTTCTCCAATAAAGTTCAATTTCACAAGTAGGGCTTGAATCACTCTTCAATACCGCACCATGTCGTATTCGATTCCAGAAGATTTTTTGGAGCAAAAATGTCTTGATAAAGCATCAAAAGTTCATACAAATTGTTTTCTGCTATTCAAAATTTGTATGAAATTCTTCCTAAGCAGGAGTCTGTGCATCTCACGAAACTGTTTCTCTTTGGATTTAGCATCATGCAATGCAATGCAAATTGCTTCAAAATTTAAAAAAAGTTTCGAAAATTAATTGATACGTCAGTATTTTCAATACTCGCAAGCTAACTCAAAGAAATAAATTTAGAAAAAAAAAATTTAATGAAAATGTGAAAAAATTTTGGCGGGAAATTTGAAAAATAGTTGATACTTTTAGTTTGAGTAAATTTTTTTTACGAAAAACTGCTTCTTCCGCTGAAAATCTCGAAATACTTATTCGGGTATAAAATGCTAGATTAGTAGCCGAATCCTGTATATAGTTGTCTTTATATAAGCCTGAAATTGGACATTATTTATGAACCTTAACAGAAACTGTTTCCAGATTCATTCTCTCATTGCTCCTCCAAGTGAGCGTTTGCCACTCCCCCTGGTGGCATCGGCGCGTGACATCGACCAATGAGGACGTCGGTGGGCGGTGTCATACGTCTTCCTATGCATGTTTATTATTAAAATATCATTTGAGATGGAAAAGAGGTTTACGGCAAAATGGATAAAGATATATACGAAGAGAGTCCAGCCTTATAAAGTTGCAATGAGCTAACGATATAATTGTAGGGTTGCTACATGCAGGAAGCGCCACCCATTGGTGACCTTCTTTATCACTGTCCCCTAGCTTAAGCACTCTTCTACCTGCCAGACTCAATGTGACAAACGACTAAATGAACATATAGGTACCTGATTACTATTTAACACTGGTCATAATTCAGCATTCAATGGACACTATAAAATGACACTGACCACTTGGTTATCTTTAAATGGACAATTTATGGGAAATAAGCTGAAAATACTGTTGTTTTCACACAATGACAACGCCACACTATCGTGTTGATCCAAGTATTTTTTTTTCGAATTGCACGCGAGCGTGACTGTATGAAATACCATGCACGTGCAAGCATTGTACTTTATGACTATTTTTCATAAATCTTTTAAAATCTCAAAACTAAGATTGTAGACATTTTCATCATGTTCATTTTCCTAAATCTCAAAAGAAAAACTCAATGCGAATGAATTGAGCAGTTATCACAATCAGATATTGTTAAAGTACTTGCTGCATGTTATCACCACACAATTTTGATGTTGATTTAGAAAAAAAATAAATATAAGTAATCCTTTATTCTAATCATTGCACACATTTTCTTATATATATGAACCCGGCTTTAGAAATGAAGGTGTGAAAAATGGGCTGGGTACCTGTATATTTTATTTTGTATATTCACAATAATGTAGTGAAATCTTAATTTTCATTTTAAATTTAAAATTTTTACTTTGTCTATATAGTCTTTGATTTATACTTTCTGCGATTATCATGAGGAATTCTGGAAGAAGTTTACATATAAAGAATTAATGATGTGCTTTAAAGGGGAGGTTGAGGGAGATCGAGGTAAAGGTCAAAAAGTTAAAAAAAAAAAGATTTTTATACAGTATGGGGATGACTATATTGATGCATTTTGAGTTCCTGAGTAAGTATATAAATCTGCATACATTTGAAGTCTGTTTCCATTTATAGATGAATTTAATTTCTGTGTAAAACATGACTGCATGCATGAATTTTCCAACTTGTATGCATTGATGTATAAGTAAGCATGTATAAAATATCGATCATGCAGAATTATATAGATCATTCCATACAAGTCGCCATCTATTGAACGTTTTTTGAAACGTTGTAATTGTTCTTCAATTTTAGAGAGAAATTATTACAAAATTAATCATATTAAAAACACGTATTTCTTTATATGTGATATATGAGTTTCGCTTTTGTGATGAACTCATTCAACTTTTATTTTTTTCCATGATGGTACCACTATCAATGTACTGTAAACATGAACTGAACATGTCTTGATTTTGTTGGCAGATTACATTTTATTTAATAAAAATTTCCTAACATTTTGAACCAATATTACTCCTATTCACATTTAATTAAATCATCGCATTAGCCTCGGTTTCGATTTAACCCATAGACTAAGTTCAAAAATTACATGTACAATGAATTCAATTACAATATATCCATTTTATATTAAAAACGTGGTCCGTTCACCCTAGTGCACGTGCACGGTGCTGGGGCCAGTTGACCACAAATATTCACAGCTGCATGAGCGCCGTATGTGCATGGCAGCCACAATTTTGCAGAGCTTCTATCAAGAGATAGACCTAAATTAAATCGCTTAGAACAGATTAAGGCCCTTAATAGTGATCTTCATGAATGAGCTTTATCAAATTAATCGTCCATCAATTGATGGCTCACTGGGGGATCAATGGGGCGACCCCTATTGAACCGGGATCAAAACAGGGGGAAATGCAATGGGCTTAGAAAAGAATGTTAAAACCAGTGAAAAAAGGGGGATAATATAGAAATATATTGTTCCATAGGGACATAATAACTGTTTTTTCCATTCACACAATGCATTTTTTTCCACATCGAAAATGGCTGCTAATGCTCCTGACATGCGCAATAGCAGGGTGTCAATTCTGTGTCATGTGTCAACAAGCTTTAACAAAAGGATGAGCTGGGTCATATATATATTATACATTTATTAAATCCCTCATTTAAGAACCCATCACACTGCAGGGGTCTTGAACAAATATCATATATGTTAATGAGAATTTAGCAAAAAATGACAAATTTTGCCAGGAAATTGAAGGTATACATTGCATATAGATAAAGAAAAGTATAGTTAAAAATGGCAGCCAAAAGTTTATGCTAGTCCCCAGTTTTAAACAATTTAAAAATTAACAATAAAATGTGTCATGGGAGTTGGGGCTTACCATAAATGGGACATAATGTGGCTAAACTGATAAAACATTTTTAAAGATGGCGCTTCAGTATAATGGAATACCATAATACATCAAAATATATAAAAAGCTAAGCGCATGCTGGGGTATTTTTTTTTTAATTTACAATAATAAAAAAAAAATGAAAATAAAAAAAAGATGAAATTTTAAACATTTTCTATCCAGCTTTAAAAATGTGTATAATAAATCATCCATCTTTTATAGGACGAAAAGAACGACCGGATGTTTTAGCTGGTTTGAATTTTTTACATTTTGCATTTTTTGATATAAATATATATTTTTTAATAATTTTTGGTTGATGAAATGCAGGCATTGTAAATATTAGGGCGCCTGCATTTTATCAACCAAATTTATAAAAAAAAATAATTGAAAATGTTAGAATGTATAGAAAATTTCATCAGCTAGCCAAAACATATACCGTCGTTCATACAATTAAAAAACGAACGATTTATAAAAAGTTTCTATAAAGATGGATGGAAAATGCTTAAAATTTCATACTTTTTTAAATTATGCGAATTTTAATAGTTTTTAAGTATTTTATGTTTAAGTCTTTGCTGACGTGGGAGACTTCTCCTGATTGTGGGATTACCCCCTACCATCTGGCATTTAAATGTTTAAAAATCTCTACGGTTCCGTATACACTCAAACCTTTCCTCATATATAAGGTGCTCATGCAAAATCGTTAATGGCTGTATATAGGACCTATACCTTGACAAGATTGGACTAAGCATACATGTTAAAAATTTAATTAAGAAAAAACAGCTTTCTGTTACGTGGGCCTTATTAGGCATACGTAGGTCAACTTTATTCGTATATTGATATTTTTAGAAAACGTGGATATACTGGGGTATTATTTTATATATAGGCCTACCAAATATTTGAGTGCCGTGATATTTTAGAAAACATAATGACGTAGTGAATTATTGTATACATTTATAGTGGTAAAATCAATGAAAGTCAGAATCCTTTTTGAGTAGTTTGTATATTTGTAAGCCATAATATATGCATACATCATGGCGTACCATACTGGGTTTTCCTATACAATTAGCTGCCCCAACATTGTCCAGCAGCTTATTGCTTCTGGGCTAAACAATTCCAAGACAGAAGTGACCCCTTGTGCCTAAAAATGTGTTTGTTTTCTGCCGAATTCTTTGAAATGCACGCAATTTAGGCATTTTATGTCGTTTTTCGGTGGCCCCTTTTTTTCCTCGGAATGTTGTGCCCATAGGTGAGTGTGGTGGACCCCCTGCAAGGGTGTTCAGAAGCACCCAAGGCTCATGGTCAGTGTTGATGTCCAGCAAAACATTGTTGCACCGACCTCTAAGGGGCACAGAAACCTATCTTATTGAAATCTTGTTAAATTGTCTTTTTCTTAAGTTTGCGGAAGAATTTTGCTTTAGTAAAAAAAGAGAAATGCAACTTGTCAGATAAAAGGAGACAAAAGGAAAAATGAAGGCTATGAATGGTTTAAATTTGCCAACATTTTCACCTGACTTAAGTGCCCTTACTATGGCCACACAATGATAATCCTTTTACGAGGAGAATAATGGGAAAGAATGGGAAAGTGACCACCACATTGGTGATGACCACAGCTGAAAACGATAGGCCTACTTGTTTCTTTTTCGAATAAGAAAATGTTTTGGGGATTTGGTCAACCATTTTAAAATGCATTATGAAATGGATTTTTATACATTTGCTTTTTCTTTCTTCTAGGATAGTGTTGTATGTATTTCTTTCTTTTGCCTCGTGTTTATTTATTTATTTTTGAAAATCACTAAATGTTCAAAAAAATTTATATACGTAAACCATGCATAGGAAAAAGTTTGTATGCAGTAGGCTATAATTTGCTTTCAGAGTTAAGGGGATGTCTCACTACAGTTATTTTTCTAGATGGACAAGCATTTTTTTTTGTTATGCAAACTCTTGAAAGAAAAATACTTTTTTTCTATAGGGTGGACTTCCTCTTTAATAATGTAATTGAATCAATTTTACCATAAGCCTGTGCATAATTATAATGCTTGCAGGGCCTTTAAAATGTTGGAAATTGTATACGAGAATCTTTAACTGACTAGTAGTCTACTATATGTATATATATGGTGATGCAAGGCAAGAAAATAGTTAACTGTTTTTCATTTTTACCATAAGCAGATTTAATTTTAAACTTTTTTTGCGTAACTATATACAGTACGTATACAGAGATAATAATATAAAACCAAAAGTCCAGTGGTATAAGAAATAAATATTTACACCTTTGCTCACCATTCAGCTCTGCTTTAGTTACGCTGCCCAGTATATCAGAAAATTGTAGATAATGACTTTAGTATAAGTTTTTATTAAAATTTTGATTTCATTTCTACTAATAACTTTCCTCCTTTAAAATTTAGCCTAAAATAACTTTCCATAAAGTTACTTTCCGTTTAAGGTGACGCATTTGTGCAGAAAACTTAAGTTAGCTTAATCGCGATTCCTATGCAGAAGAAAATGATCCTTCGTGACACTATAGGCAGCAAACCTTTTTTGCAAAATATAAATATAAATTTTTTAGCGAAAATATAGGGCCTACTCAACCATTTTCTGAAATATATTTTTAAAAACTTTTTTTTTTTTTTGATTTACGAGCGTATTTATATTTTCACCTTATGGAATACTTTTAAATTTCTACTCAAATAGAAATTCTTCTTTTGGGCAGAAGTTCCTAACTGACAATTGTATGCAGGTTCAACGATTGCAGGTCATTTCTGAAAATTTATTTTTAAAATCTCGTTATCCAATATGTATCTATAGAGAAATATTTAAATGAGAATGCAACCCTCAGAAGAAGTTATTTCTAAAAGATAGAGCATATCAAAAATAGCCCATATCCAAATTTCTGCAACTATGTTCAGCCTATAGGCCTAGTTTATTTTAAAATAAAATCAGAAAAAAAATTAAAAAATTGATATAAAACACATGCACATGATATAAAAGGAATAATTCCAGTGGAATAAACTGATGAAAACCTCTTTTCTTAATTCAATACCCTTATTGACCAAGAAGAAAGTTGTCGTCTGAATAACACGTCAGTTCATACCACTAAAAGTATAAAGGGTGTTTTATAGGCTACCACGTTTTTGTTTATTTATGCTTTATTTTAAAAATTAACTAGGTCTATTTTCGATATGGTCTATCATTTAGAAATAACTCTTTCTAAGGGTTACATTCCCCTTTAATCCATTTGCATTTCTGTGAATCGTCATACTATACTTCTTCTTCTGCATAAATCTTAATTTCCGAGCTGCGCAGTTTCTGCAGAAGTATAGATACTCGTATATACATGTATTATTTATTTTTCTGTGAGAATGTAAGGCCCATTTTGGACAGAAGTCCTGTCATAACACTGATGCTATATTAGCAGGTTCAAAGGTTAAGATCATGTTTGAAAAAGAAGTTTTAGAGTCTCTTCATGCATGGGACCAAAGAATGTGTTGCAGATGTGTTTCTGCATGCACTCAGGGATATAACATTTATAAACTATTTCCTTTTTTTAATTTGGCTCAATATGAAATATGCTGCTTTTAAATTTGGCCCCCTGTTGGTGGTCCTGCACCTCAGTTTTGCACCAATGTGGGGCATCCATGTTATGGCTCGTTTATTTCCGAAATTATCGCTGGTGACACGTGGCCGCCATCTTGTTAGTGCGCAATTAAGAGTTGAAGAAACACATGTTAGCATTCAGACATTCTCACTTGTGTATATACATTTTTGTCACGGTCCTTCCTCATTAGACCTCCCAAAATGTTTTTGGCCCTTTTAACTCATTCCATTCATTTCTTGAACATTATTTATGAAGTTCACATTAGTTTTTCTTGCATTTCTAATCACTTCCTGTCTTACCACTCTTCCCATAATACGACTGCATGTATAAGTCTACAAATTATTCAGAATTTTTATTAATCTGACAAAATTGACCAACATTTACAATCAGATTTATGCACAGGGTGCAATCGTATTTCAAAGGTTTTATTACCCTCCCTGTTTCTCCCTCATATTAAACTCATATTTGTTAAAGAATTAAACTTGTTTATTGAGGTGCAGGCCAACCTTTATTTCAAAATAACAATAACTTAAATGAAATCAAATGAAAAAATCTGCTGGAGATATAAAATAAACCCGAAGATCATTTATTTAAATTGAATATAAATAAATATTATCCAAATTACAAAATTTCAACAAAATTTGTACTGTTTTGGTTTAAATATCATAATGTATTTTTGGATTATTTGGTAATTTAATAGTTATTTATATAGAGAATTTAACTTGTTTATTGGAGTACAAGTTAATCTTATTTCAAAATAATAATATACTATAAATGAAACGAAATGACAAAATTGTGCTGGAGGAATAAAATAAACCCATGCAGACCAAGCAAAAGTTACTTAAAAAAATAGAGATAATTGTTGCATTAATTTGATTTAATTAAATTAGTTGATTTTGATAAAATCCATGGATGTTTTATTGATGTATATATACATATACATGTATATATGTATTTTATATATATATTTAAAGCCAGTGGATTGCTTTAGCTTTATGCAATATTTTTATAATGTAAATAACATGTTATTTTTAATTGAAAGGCATGGAAAAGTTATCCATATATAGAAATGCAATTCTAGCTTAATATAAACTCTCCATTAATTTACAAAAAAAATAATGAAAAACATGCTATAATGAATAATGTCAAACCAATTTTAC